>CM076579.1:1035707066-1035760661 GCA_034641835.2 Pinus albicaulis
CTTAACTCCTTGAGTTGAAAAGGATTCGGGATACTAGGGGATAGGGAGGGAAACACCAACAAATTGTCTTAATACATGATCCTTTCCCCCATCAGGAAGTGGTTAATACTCAACAACAACAACCATCCCAACCCCACCGCAAGCTTCAACCGTGCCGCTATGGGTCATACACCATCACCAAGGTTTTAGGGGAAATTCTTTCGAGCCTAGCATCCCACTGTTCCTTGGCCTGCACCCAGTGTTCAATGTGGACCACCTTCGACCATACTTTCCACCACTACTAGACACATCCGACATTGCAGAACAACTCACACCAACAGATTTAAACCCATACCGTATGAAACAGGACACCACTAATTAGAGAATGGACACAGAGATCAAAAATACTCGCCAACAGAAGATCCAACTGTATCAAGTTATCAAAGCTGGCCAACGCCTACACCAAGGAAAATGGCTCACCAGGGACCAAGTTCAACTGAAGTTTCCCCATCACATGGAGGCACTCAATGCAATGGGGACCATTGCTTCCTAAGGGGGGAGGACTAATATAGGTGGATATTTGTGGCTACCCACATTTTCCACTTGGACCCCCACAATTGTTTCTTTTATTTTTTTCAGTTTCCTTAATTGTAGCACAATTTACTATTTTTGGTATTTTTTCGAGTCTTGAACTTTTAGAGCCATTTTGAGGCCCTAAACGAAGTTTTTTTCAAAAATAGGAAAATTTGAGTCTTTAAAACATGTTTTTAGTCATTATTTGTAGTCCTCAGATAGATATTTCTAACGAGGTATTGTGCATGTCAAACGAAGATCGTATGCCAAAGTTATGACCCCAGGAAGTTGATGTACCAATTTACCCCAACAAGGCCCACAAATTTGGTGATTCATCTCCTAGGGTAAGTTTTATGGATTTTTAGGTTTTTACAGTGTTTATGAATAATAAATAGACCTTTTCGCCTCATTATAACACATTTCAGAGGCATGTAGTGACCACATATCTTCTTAGAGATAAGCTACCAACGACCGATCTAGTTTATTTCCATTATGTCTATGAGCATATTTCAATTCTTTTATATTAATGAAATGAAGTGTTATTTCTACTTCATATATGTATTTATGGTTATATTTGCATTCTATTGTGTTCCTGTCTAAGTTCATATCAATACCATTTATATTTTCTTGATCATGATCTATGTTTCATTTATGCTCTTTTGATCTAGTGACTCAAAATGTAACCATCATGTATACAAACAACACTATTTTGATAGTTTTTTTCCACAAAATGATCATAGAATATCCTTAACTAATACAAATGTAAAGTGAGTATATACAAAATGTATTTTGTTTTACTTTTATAAATGAAAATACATGTTTCTTTTCGTAGGGAAAAGAAACATGGAAGACTTGATGTGAACGTGACGATGGAGGCAACTCCAATTTGTAAGACATATTTACAATCCTCTACAAAACCTTATATGGGCCATAATACCTCGGTGCTAATTTATTATCCTTCTTTTATTACTTGAGTGACATCTGTTTATATGGTTTTAATCTCAAAGTTACCCAATCCCCTACTTCAAATTCCCTTTTATTAAGATATTGATTTTCTTTTTGTTTTATCCTATTTTTTGCTACAACCAAGTCATCCTTTGATATTTTGAGAACCTTTTTTCCATTCCCTATGTGGTCCTACACTACTTGAGCCTTTTCAGTCCCATTCAAGGATGATGTAATGGATGGAGGATCATATTAATAAAGTTCCATAAATGGGGGAATTTCTTATGTAGTATTGAAGGATGTGTTGTTCCATCATTCTTCCAACAGAAACCACTTGACCCATTATGCTTGGTTATCAGATGCAAAGCTATTAAGATATCCTTCTAAAAATTTATTGATAATCTAAAATTTCCTATGGGAGTTATGATAAGATGGATTGTGAGTTAATCCAATACCCAAACAAGAAAAAATTTAATCCAAAAATTCAATTGAATATTGAATCTCTGAAAATTGGATCTCTGTAAAATTTCTATTAAAAGTTGGTAAGATTCAATGTATATTTTGGAACATTTCCATGAATACTTCTTCCATTGTAATTTTTTAAAATAGGGTGAGAAAGAGAGAAAAAGTGGGCATACTATGTCAGTCAATCTATTATTACCATAACAACATTATTTCCTTTATATTTGGGTAAACTTGTAATAAAATCATTGAAAATTTTTCCTATCATTTCCTTGTTATGGATAATGATTGTAGGATCCTTGGGGTCTTAATTGTCTCCCTTATTTTATTAACTGACAAATTTTTTCACATCTTCTTTAAGACCTTCCCAAAAAAAATTGTCTTAATCCTATGAAATGCTTTCAAGTGCCGTGAATTCCCTCCTAGAGGAGAAGTGTATAGTTCGAAAAGAAACTTCTATTTAAGTTGAGAATTCTTACATAAGAATAAGAAATATTGATACCAAAAATATTAATTCTTCCAAACAATGTTTTCTACTCACACTGGGTTCATCTTGCAGTTTTTGAATGATCTTGCATTCCTTCTCAACTTTCTTCCATTCTATATTTGTTTCTTCTACCTATTAATATTATGGAATGGAAATGGCACATAGTAAACCCTTTGTATATTCCTCATTCCTTGAGATCACATATGTCATGCTATTTTATTCTCCCTTTGGTAGATAGTTGCAAAGTCATACTCAAGAATATTTCTAACCCATTTTGTTTTTCTTCTAAATATAGTATTTTTCTAGGAATTAATTCCAACTATCATTATATTTTTTACTTTTAATTTTCTTTTTATTAGGTACAATATTTCATTTATTTATTTTGTGTAGTATGCCCAACATTTTTTTTTTTACAGATCGGTGTGAGTAAATCCTTTCCTTTAATTTTTCCAATTTCAAAGACACGAGACATTCCTTCTTATATTAAAATTGCACCAATTCCATGGCTTGAGGCATCAAAATCCACAAAGAAGGTTTTTGTGAAGTCAAGTGTGGCCAGGGTAATAATTGTACACACAACCTCCTTAAGTTTTTTCAAAATCTTTAGTTGCTTCTCCAGTCGAATAAAATGCTCCATTCTTTAAGAATCTAGTTAGAGTTATTTCTATTTGACCATAATTTTGGAAAAAGTTGTGGTAATATGTTATACAACCAACTCAAAAAATAGAACAAAATATAGATGAATGACTTAAAGATAGAATCTTTGTGGTGGTAACCTCCTTTACATTACATAAATTAACATTTCATGGATCATCCAAATGACAAGACCTCCTTTGTATATATAGGAGCATAAGGGGTCACAATATAATTAGAGCCTACATTAAAATAATAATGTAAAGGCACAATGATAACAATTGTGGGTTTCTATGGGGCACAACAATAAAAATAAGAGAGATACACTAAAAATAAAAATAAGGGGACTACACTAGTACTATAGGGACCTAACATGTCCCTATCCTTCAAAAAAGTGTTGTCCTCAACATTTGAGAAGTTTTAGATGTTTCTATATAAAATTCTCATCCTCCCATGTGGAATCCTTAGTGTGTAAGTTCTTCCACTTATTGATATTCTCTAAACTTGATCGATTCCATAGCCATCGTGTTATTATTTCCCTGACTGCTTTAGGCTCAAATATCATTTTTCCTTCTTCATCAAATTTTCGAAACATTGTTTGAAATTTAATCTTGTCATCGATAACCTTTTTTAAGCATGAAACATAGAAAACTGAGTGTACTTGGAAAGGTGCAGGTAGCTCCAATTTATATGCCATAGTACCAATATTTTGAAACACCTTGTAAAGACCATAGTACTTGGGTGATGATTTATTATCCTTATTAGCTTGCTTAAGGAACATTTTTTTGTATGGTTGTAGCCATAAAAATACCCAGTCACCTTCATCAAAGGTTATTTCATTGCAATATTGATTTTCCTATTGTTTCATTCGATTCTACATTAAAGTGAGGCTATCCCTTAAGAGTTGGATAAATTTTTGTTGATGGTCGATGTGATCTTCCATTGCTTGAACCTTATAATTTTATATTAAATATGATGTGACATATAGTGGACGATATCCATTAAGTGTCATAAATGGGGTCATTTTTGTTTCATTATGGAAGGAATTGTTATACCACCATTCAGCTAGAGGTAACCACTTGACCCATTGTGTTTGTTTATCAGATACAAAGAAACGAAGATATCCTTCCAAACATTTGCTCACTATCTCAATTTTCCCATCACTTTGAGGATGATAAGATGAGGTATAACCAAATTGAGTACCAAGACAAGAAAATAATTTTGTCCAAAATTTTCCAGTGAAAATGGGATTTATGTCCCTTACTATAATATTTGGGTTTCATGAATCTTTTGAACCATTTTCCATAAATGCAGTAGTGACTATATTGGCTTTAAAAGGATGAGATAATGCACAAAATCATTCATACATGTTAATTTTATTAACTACCACCATGATGACACTCTTTCCTTCAGATTTAGGTAAACATATCATAAAATACATTAATACCTCCTCCTAATGCTGACTTGGAATATCTAAATATTCTAACAGACCCAAGGTCTTAATTGTCTCAATTTTTTTTTTTTGGCAAACCAAACATTCTTCCACAAACTTTTGAATATCATATTTATATCCATCCCAGAAAAATTCCCTCTTAACCATGTGCTAAGTTTTTAAAAATATTGAGTGCCCTCCTAAGGGAGAGGTATGCAATTCGAAAAGAATCTTTTGTTTGAGTTGGGAATTCTTAAAAATATTTAAGTGATTTGTGTACCATAATGAATCATTTTTCCATATAAATGTATTAGATGTCTTAGGATCTTGCTACAACGTTTGAATGAGTGTCCACACCTCTTCATCATTCTTCCATTCATCCCTTGCTTCAGTTATCCACTCAAGTGGGATAATATACATGACACAAAGCAATTAATTCACATCCACATCCTTTCTTGAGAGTGCATCTAAAACAAAATTTTTCTTTCATTTTTGGTAGATTATTTCAAAGTCATAAACCAACATCTTTGTGACCATTTTTTGCTTCCCTTCTGAAGATAATGTTTGCTCTAAGAAGTATTTAAGACTATCATAATCTATTTTTACCTTGAAGTGTCTTCCCATTAGCTAAGATCGACTTTGCTTTAGTGCATGTAGTATTTCAAACATTTCTTTCTTATAAATAGGTTTGTGTAAATACTTTCCTTTGATTGGACGAATTTGAAAACAAATGGGTCTTCCTTCTTGCATTAAAATCGCACTAATTCCATTTCCTATGTCATCAAATTCTACTAAAGGTTTTTGTGAAGTCTGGTGTAGCTAAGACTGATGCTTGGAACATTGCCTCTTTAATTTGTTCAAAGGCCTTAGTTTCTGATAGACTCCAACAAAATGCACATTTATTTAGTAATGATGTTAGAGGTGCCATTATTCTACCATAATTATTAACAAAAATTCTACAATAACCTATCAACCCGAGAAATCCTCCAAGATGCTTTATGGTTGTGGGGATTTTCCATTCTGATTAATGGAATTAATTTTGTTAGTGTCTACCTTAACCACCCTCATGAGATATAATATGACCCAAATATTCCACCTCATGTACTCCAAAGAAACATTTGGAGCTTTTTGCATATAATTGTTTCTCCTCTAATAGTTTGAGTACCTTGTCAACATGTAGAACATGATCCTTCCAAGGCTTGTTGTAGATTAGTATATCATCAAAAAATACAAACACAAATTTTCTAAGGAAGGGTCTGAAAATGGAATTCATAAAACCAAAAATTCATAATGACCCTCATGAGTTATTAATGTTGTTTTTGCAATGTCTTCAGTCTTCATTCTAATTTCATGATATTTTGGATGAAGATCCAACTTGGTGAAGTAAATTTATCCTTGTAATTCATCCAACAATTCATTAACAGTAGGAATGGAAAATATATATATATATATAATATTGAGTTTTTTTTCTCCCTATAATCTAAACACATATTCCATGATCCATAATTCTCGTGCTCCAATACTACTGGAGCATAGAAAGAACTTTGACTAGGTTTAATTATACCATCCTCTAGCATTTTTGCAACCATACATTCAATCTCACTCTTTCAAGAATAAGGATATATGTAGGGCCTGATGTTTGAAGGAACACTTCTTGGAATTAAATAAATATCATGATCATGATCACGAATAGGTGGGAAGACTTTGGGAGTCTCAAACACCTTGGAATGATTGTCCAAGACATTTTTGAGATCTGGAGAAATAGAAGATTTCAATGTTTGAACCTGTAGTGAGAATAATTGTGTAATTATGCCTTGCTTTTATATCTTAATAAAATTTTTCATAATATTAGAACTGGTCATATTTCCTGGTTTCCCTACGATACCCCTTAATTCAACTTCCTTTTCTTCCCAAAAAAAATTCAAGAAAGTTTTTGAAAATTGAACATTATCATCCTCGAAGATTGTAACCATTGGACTCCTATTACAACATTAACACCACCCATTGGAATGGAAATCATTGGAAACTTCAATACATATTCCCCCATGGTTAGCTTGATAATATGGCACTTTCAAGAGAAATTTATAGTTCCTTCATTTCCAACCATCACTTGACACTTTGGTGCTGGATATAGGAATCAATTCAATTCCTTGGCTATCTTACAATTAATAAAATTAAGGGTACTACCTGAATAAATCATTTTTATTATATTTTTCCTATTGATATATCCTTCTATATTGAGAGTTTTAGGAATGGTAATTCCTCCTAATGCATTACAATATATGGCTGGATTCATTTATTCTTTCTCTTAGGTTGGTTCTTGGTGTATATCCTCATATTTTGATGTTTCTTGTTCCTTTTATTCCTCCTCTTCACAATCTATGTAAAATAGTTTCTTCTCAGCGCAATTATGACATTTTGTGTATTTTATATCACAACTATAACAAGGCCAATTTTCTCTTTTTTCCTCCATTGATTGTTGAGGTTTCAACCGTGTAGGTTGTAGAATGCTAGGAGCATCAACACTTCCATATTTATAGTTGTGAGTGGTATACTTCCTTGTTGCCATAATTTTTTATTTCAGCTTTTCTTGCCACCATGAATGCCCTCTCCAATGAATCAAGTTCCCAAAGGTGAACGTCATGTTGGATTTTATCCTTTAAATTCCCTATGAAGACATCAATCTTATGCTCCTCTGGAATATTAGTTATTGTGATATTCAATTTTTGGAAGTCCTCAATGTGCTTTTTTATTGAACCCTTTTGTTTGAGATTTATCAATTGGCTAAAGAAGGTGTTTCTCTTTGTATCCTCATAATGTGCTATCATTTCCTCCATAAAAATTGACCAACTGAAAAGTGTTTTATGAGAAAAAATCCAACGATACCATGAAAACTAATTGGGTTATAAATATAAAGTTGCAATGCATACCTTTTGTGTGTGTGTTGTACATCATGGAGATAAAAATATTGCTCCACATGTAGTATCCATGTTATTGAATCCTTGCCATAAAAATACCTCATATTGATCTTTGGAATGTGGTGGGTCTTAAACCCAACATTGGAGTCTCTAAAATCAAGATTAACGTTTCTTTTTATCTCATCATCAGTTTCATTGAATGCCTTTTCACCATTGGGAAGCATTTCTTATAGAAAATTTGTCAAACCTTCTTTCAAACCTCTCATGTCTTATTTTAAACAATTCATGTCACCTTTTAAAAAATCCATGTCACCTTTTAAACTATCCATTTATCCTTTTATTTCATCTTTGGTTGCTTTTTGTGAGAGCATAATTTGTTGCACTTGGTCCCATAATTTTGATATATCATGTTTCTTGTCTTCCTCTTCATGTGTCATAGTAGAGATTTTTGAGGGATTAATGGGTGTGGAAATTTTTTTTTTGGGAGGAATTTTAGAACCAAATACTAATATCTATGCTTCAATATTCCCTTGTTATAATCACTTGAAACTATTTTTTCAAACAAACGTTATGCAATTTAAAAAACACTACACACCTTTTTCTTACATTTATGAGCTATATTTTGCAATGATTGTAATTATATACTTTCAGATATCCAAGGTCTAAATTTTTTTCCTGGTGTATCCCTCTAAATCTTCTTTCTAATTCCACAAGTCAGACAAATACTGGATCCCTAAACATAGATTTATTCCAAATCTCCCATGATGATCATATTATGGACTAGTTCAGTAGTGCAAAGTTGTAAGAGATTAAAAATTTCATTGTTTCCACATTAAGCTCTGAAATTTCTCCAAGAAAAGATGTAGTTTGTGTACACTCAGCAATTTTTTGCAGAATCCAAATCTGATGCTTGAAATGAAAGTTATGAACATTTTCCCTAGGTCACCTATTTGAGACTGAATTCTGGAGCTTGCAAGAACACTAAATTCTCTGGATCATATCTCATAAAATATAGCGAACCGAGATTTGAAATTTTCACAAAATGTGCCCCAAGATTTTGGCTCCACATTGTAAAAATTTCAGCATCTAAAGCATCATAGAAATTTTTTATAGGAATAATCCCAAGATGACATGTTGGAAGAAGTTAAACCCTAGAATCCAAAGCTTTGATACCAAATTTTATGCAACCAACTCACAAAATAGTAGAAAATATAGATCAAATAATTAAAAATTAGTCTGTTAGAGGGGGGGAACTTCTTTACACTACATAATTCAACAATTCTTGGATGATCCAAATGACAATACCTCCTTTGTATATATAGGAGTCTAAGGGGTCACAATAATCATAGCCTAAATAACAATAATAATGTAAGGGCACAATAATAACAATAGTGGGTTTTTATGGGGCACAAAAATTAAAATACAGGGGATACATGGGTACAAAAATAAAAATAAAGGAGATACACTAACAATAACAATAAGGGGGCTACACTAGTATTATAGGTACCTAACATAATATCTCGATAATCCTAAAATTACTTTGAGTTGCTTCAAGTTTTTTTTATTGCTAATTTCATCATAGATTTAAATTTGTTAGTTTTGGATCCATAATTATATTTTGGAGAGGCATGAATCAGTAAAATGAAAAATTTTACTTATTTAAACATTTGAATATCATAAAACATAAATTTCATGAATTAAACAAGTAACACAAGACATATGTGGAAACCCTTATGGCAGAAAACCACAAAACTTATGTATATGAAATATAAAGTAAGCACCAACCTCCAGGAGAAACCAATCCCCTTTATTATTTTTTTGGAACCAACCTACAGGAGACATTGATCCCATTTTTTTCTTTTTATGTACCAACCTACATGAGATAGAAATCAACTCTGCTGCTTTGTAAGCACCAACCTATAGAATATACCAATTTCCTCTCTTGCTTTGTAGGAACCAGCCTATATGAGAGGCCAATACCCTATGCTACTTTGCAGGCACCAGCCTACTAGAGGCACTAATCCTCTCTACTCCCTTTTAGGCACCAATTCCCTCTACTATTTTGTATAAACAAACCTACTTTACCAAGTCTACTTGCTTCTTCACAATTTTTGTTAGTTTCCTATGTTTTCACCAACATTAATTTTTTCTTCTACCTTCAAAAAATATGTAGTTTCTTCCGCCTTCACTATAGTTTCTTATGCCATTACTGGGTCTACTTGATTATTCGTCCTTCAATAGTTCTACTTGTTGCTTCTTCCTTCACCAGGTCTACTTCTCCGAAAACGTGTTGCTTTTGGATTATTTCCAAGAATAAACTTGTAATGCCACATATTCAATTTTTAAAACACGGCTATGAAATTTCTACTATATGTATATATATATATATATATATATATATATATATATATATATATATATATATATATATATATATATATATATATATATATATATATATTCTATCACCTCCAAATTTCATAGTATGAAACATATAAGAAATAAAGTTCTAATAAAAATTCTAAGCTAACCAACTCAAAGCATTTTTTAGGAGCATTCAGGAACACTAAATTGCTTAGACCACATCTCCAATATTCTAGTGAAACATAATATGAAATTTCTATCCCAAACACCTTGATTTATATTCTTGGAAAGAAACATATAAAAATAAATTTATAGAAATAATTCCAAGCTAAATTGTTTAAAGCATGTTTTAGGAGTATTCAAGAACACTAAATTCCTCATATCATATTTTAAAAAATTATATAGATAAAAAACATGATTTATGCTCTAGGTACCTTCTTATCTCTTCCATGCCTCCAGATTTCATAGTCTAAACATCATAGAAAGAAATTTTTAATGAAAACACCAAGTTAACATATTTGAAGCATGTTTCAAGAACACTAATTTCCTTAGATCATATCTATGAAATTATAGCAAAACAAGGTTTAAAATTTTGGGTGGCCTACTTGTACCTTCTAGTTGGCCCATCTTCACAAATTCTTTCATATCTCCTCATTCCTATGGAGTAACAAGGATTTACATATACCATTGGAAATGTATTGAATTAAAATTTTCAACCATATATCATATTCTTCCATATGACCTAGGTAATTTCTATAAAATTTCCTTCAAATATAGGGTATCCAAATTGTGCATCAATAACCCAAAAAATATTTCTAATAATCTTCATTTTCCAATATTGATCTTGGACATATGTAGTCTCCCCCTATATTTGACAATGATATTTCCAACAATCTCCCCCTTTTTTTATTGATGGAAACCCTTGGTCACTTCAACAATAAAACTAAGGAACTCCCCCTCTCTATAATTCTCCTTTTGCCTATAACTTCCCCACCTTTGACATCAAAGGCAAGGGGATGCTCTCCTTGAGATTTTTGATCTCCTTGTCTCTCAATCTTATTATATATACAAATTTTCTTAGTGTCTACAAATCTTGTGTTATTTAGAACTTATCTTAGTGATTGCAACTATTCCTATTGTGTGAATTTTATTAGTGACCACAATTGCTCCCATTTTCTGCTACCTCTCCTTATATCTACATATTATCCCCTTCCCACATAAATGTAAATGGGTTGTGTTTACTTCTATATACAATTTATTCCTCTAATATGCCAATAATAAAGTAATTTCTTTTTATAATTGCTTATGTTTGATTTTTTGCAATAGGCTTCCTCAGTTAAGGATGTGGCTATCTGCTGATGTATGCAAAAAGTATTCATCTACATATCTTCTCTTGAGAACACCCCCCCCCCCTCCCTCCACTCACCCCATTGTACTTGAAATTAATTTTATTTTTTTCCTTTTGGGACAACTCCCTTAGGCTTATGCTTCCTTTTCCATGCCTTCTTCTTTTTATACAACTTAACTACTCTTTGATATCAAAGGGATGCTCCCCCTAAATTGATGCATAATCCATTAGTTGCTTCTATTTATTCACCCATTATCTATTGTTGATTCTTATGTTACAACCTTTCAATTTCATAATTCTTCTCCCTCAACTCACTCTCAAAATTTATAATCTTCTTTATGTGTTGTAGTCTTTTTTTTATAGATGAGTTCTTAGGCATGTTACTTCCAAAGAGAAAATTTTCTTTCTTTTAATATTGTTTAGGACATATGCATTGTTTGGAGACCTTATTTCATTTGATACCAACCTTATTGAACTTTTTTTCTTATTTCACATTCTTTGAAATTGAATTTGGGATCACACCCTTTATCAACCTGTTATTTCAAAATCAGGCCCTAATAGGCTGCTAATCAAGGAGACCCTGAGTAACTATTTCAAACTAGGATTTTAGCTGAGACTTAGCCTCCTCAGCCTTAGAGGGCTCTCTCAAAGTTTTTATGATTTTCAAATAAAATTCAGATGGCTAACTCTGTGAGTAAATGGATTAAATTTAGTAATTGGTTGTACTACAATAAACAAGCATCCATTGGGCTTATGGGATAACTTTATGTTTTTAATAAACATGGATATCAAATTCATATGGAATTCAAGGCATATTAAGGCTTAGATGCATTAGTAAAACAATAAAACAGTAGGTCACACAGTCCATGAATATATGAAGGAAGTTAGAGCACCTTCACAGAAAGTTATAAGTAACATACACTCATGCCACTGCAAGTAAAAGATAAAGGAGAAACATAACAAC
Source organism: Pinus albicaulis (assembly GCA_034641835.2). Lineage (NCBI taxonomy): Eukaryota > Viridiplantae > Streptophyta > Pinopsida > Pinales > Pinaceae > Pinus > Pinus albicaulis. Next base: position 1,035,719,172 of record CM076579.1, read on the forward strand.
ATCAATCTTCCATAGCCTTTTCTGAATCCTGAGTAACAAATTGATACCACTGTATTAAGATAAAAATAGAGTTGCAGATAATACCAAATAGTACAATTGTTCCAGCGAAATTCCTACCCTATGCTATTCGATTTCCTCCCTTTTATAGAGTATTCATTACATCTTAGGATTCTCTCCAATCCTTTGAGGAAAATTTGAAATTTGACACCTAACACTTTTCATAAAACAAACTGCATTCAAAACTGATAGATAAATTGTCTATTTAGACTCCTAATAAAATTAGGACTAAAACATCATTTATTAAAACATAACAACCTTATCTAAATACTTACAACAACACTTGACAGCTGCATCTTCTAGTCTTCAACCATGATCATGTCTATCTTCTTGTTGTTAGACCCGCTTTATCTCTTCCTTATTTTTTCCTGTAAAATAGGATAATGCTTCCTGTATAGTAGCTGAGTGCTTCATTAATACCAATTTGAACCATTTGCTGCATAATTTGAACTCAAAACACGTGCCAAATGAGTTCTTTCAATTGTTTCCTGGGTTTAAGTTTAACAAATATTTTAGACTTTGTTTCCACAGGACCCTCAATCTTTGATGGGGTTTTAGCTTGTGGGCTGGTAGCTATTCCTTCTATTCCAATTCTACTCAAAAAGAGGAATTCTGCCCAATCTCTATTTTCCTTTTGTAGCTCATGTAAGACTATCAGTTTGACTAAGCCATGGTGAAATAAATAGGTTTCACATGATTAAAATTTCATTCGTACCTTATCAGACATCTTAGCCAAGCTTCTGAAGAGATAAAAAGGTAAATCTAATGATATCACCCATGTGAAATGAAGAAAGAGTTTAAAATGGTAGGTGTATACCTTATGATATCTACCCTCGCAAGTGAATTATCTTTGAATATTGTAGAGAAGATTGGAAAATGTGTCTCTAACACAACTCCTTGTCAAAACCTTGTTCAAGTCAACCTCTAAAAACTCTGGTTTCAAAAAGATTTTGCATGGTGTCATATCAAATTTGGAAATTTTAAACCACCTATCTTCACCTCTTGGGATCTATGGTACAACTGATATTACTTCAGGGGAAATTGGTACATTTAGGAACCCAATATTTGAATTTTATCCTGTGAAATTTATGGCAAACTCCTTGGTAACTTGAGTGTGCCCTCCTTGAAGTTTTTCACAAAACCCCTAACATCCAACTTTCTTAAAAGCTGCTTTGACAAACTTATCTTTTGTAAGGGATTCCACACCTTCAGGTTCAATCCTTAACCACTGACTAGACCTATGGCTTCTTCTCTCCTCAGCCATTTTCCTCTTGAAACATGTATCTTCATAAATCTGCAATAAACCCTTCTAAAAACATTATGTCTTTAGCAAATTAAAAATCTGAGTCTCCTATTGAATAGACTGTTTCACTCAGGAATCAAATTCAGCCTCGCTTGATAAGAACTCTGCCTCACTTTACACACAAATGAATATCAAACTCACTTAAATTAGCAAGCTTTATAATCACTGGTATAACTTGTATTTGAATAGAACAACCTCGCTTGATTTTATTCAGTTCTGCCTCGCTTGAAAAGTTAATAGGCTCACTTGATAAGAACTCAGGTTTCACAGTAATGGATAATATAACCTAAATTTGAATCAGTTCTACCTCGCTTGAAATATAACCTCTGTCTCAATTAGTAATGAGACAACACAGCCTCACTTAATAAGAAATACAACCTCGCTTGATAACTAGGAATCTCACCATGAATTCTTTCTGTCAACACTTAAGAATGCATGCACTGTTTTCTTGCATGAGACAAATGAAAATGGCCAACTGTTTGAAATTTGAAAGGACCAATAATTACTGACCTCTAGTTTATGACAAATGACCTCTAATCATGACAAAGAATGGTTGCATGCATGGAGGACAACTCATGAAGGACACCCAATGATGGAAAATTTAATAGTATTTGACAGATATGACAGCTCAGAGACAAATCTGCAAATTCCCGATGTCATAGCGCATGGTGTGAAAATTTTGGTTTTTGCGCTATGAATTCACCAGCGTTTTCGTAGCACAGAATGGACTTTTTACACTAGGCGTGTTACGAAAATGCGGTTTCTGGGATTATTCAATCAAATTTTCGAAACAGACTTTACAAATGAGTTTTAAAACGTGGCATGAGACTTGTGAAGAGTGAAGTGAGGTTAATAAACAATGTTTAATGATGGTATGAGACCTTTAACCATGATCTAGACCTTGAAAAATATCAAAATAACTCTAACCCTATCTAACACTAGGACTTAGGAAAAAATGTAACTAACCAAGTTTCAAATATTTTTTATAGTGATAACACAACCATTTTAATTACACTCAGCACATTGCACTTTAGATCTTCAACTAGTAAAAAAGTTTGACTTTTTTTCCTTCCATCATCAGAGCAAATATTCATTTTCCAATTACCCTTCTTGAATCATTATTTACAAGGTGATACTTCCTCCTTTGACTTATTTTAGAGAGATAAATTTACTTTAATCTCCTATGATATTCCTTGAACATCCATTGTTTATATACCATTAACTATATTTGTTTTGAGCACATAATGATAGAGCACATTCTTCCTATTTCTCCTACTTATCCATTTCTTTTTTCTTTGATTTCATTTCCTGACAACATCTTCCTCTTCTCTTTGATTTATAGTCATAAATGTATTTCTTTTATAATCCTGAGCTTTGTGCCCAAAATTATTTTTCTTGAAACATTCAATATGATCTAATGACGAGGAAAATAAATTGTCATTTATGACTCGTTCTCATTCAAACTTCTAGGATGGTTTCTCAAAAACCATTGCTTGATATATTATATGATACCCTAATCCTACTCCTCATATAGTAAATTATTACATATGCTCTGCAATCTATTATGTTATGACCAAAATTATCACATGAGAAGCAATAGCCATAAAAAAATATTTTAATACCTAGAAGTAAAAGGCATTCTTGGGGGGATTGTTTTTCCAAATCCATTCCTAGATATTTGTTGTTCTCCAAATCCTTGCTTGGTGTTGCTTTCATTCATTTAAGGATTAGATATTTATTATTCCTCTCCTTCTTTCTTGTTGTTTTTTTCATTTATAGATCTTCTACGAAAATTACCTTAACTTTTAGGTTCCTCTTTTCATTTATTTCTTGATGTCATTGATCTTGATTCTCTGTGAACAATTTCATGATAACCAAGAAATATTTTAATAAAAATATATCTCTAGGAATTGAGAATGATTCAACTAATCACTGCATTTTTTTATAGTAGCCATTTCTCAAGGAAATGATCTCAGCTTCTAGTTTCTGACAATGTCCTTCCTTTTCTTCGAGATGGATTAGAAACATTTTGTCCTTTATTTCCATCTTCGAGCTATAACTTCATGGGAGAGACTTATTATTCATCAAGATAATAATTATTTTATTTCTCATTTTTTTGCAATAGCCCCTTTTGCTTTTTATTTTTTCTTCCAAGTCTTTCTATTTTAGCTAATGCACGTATAAGTTCTCTCTTAATATCATGAACATATTCTTCTTCTAAATTTTATATCTCTCAATCAAAGTATTGAGCCTCCATCATGAGTAGGAATTAACTTTTGTGGACAAGGCCTTACCATGATTAAAGTTGAAAAGGCCTTACCATTAGTTGTCAAATTCATATCCATTACTTTCATCTGTCGGGGCATATCATTTCATTTTTATATTCATAATATTCTCTTATCCTCATGTTCTTTTTCATCATTACTATTTTCCAAAATTACATGTGGACATATAGAAGCAATATAACCTCTTTTTTTATAATTACAATAGAACATTAGTTTACATATGAATTGAAATTTTTATGCATATTCTTCACCTTCAACTTCTTCCTTTGAATATGAATACTCATTTTGAACATAAACATTAAAATAAAACAAACTTCAAAAATCAAAGCACACTTTCTTCAGTGTAGTGAAAGAAATTATCTAAGTATGAAAACAGGCTTTATCCCTGTAATAGTTACTCACATAAACTAGATATTCCTTTAATATTTGTTAACTCAAAAAGGTTCACTTTAACTATTCTGATTTAATTTTTAATCCTTTCCTTTAAAAATATAAAGTGTAGGTGTAGATCGATGTGTTGTAAAAGCGTTCATTCATCAATTAACAAAGCATCTTTAATTCCTAGGATTTTAACTCTTAGTATTAAAAATAATTTTATTGGCTAATGTTCATTCACTTGCAGAAATATGTCGAATTCTTATGAAAGGAAGGAGTGAAAAAACTTTAATGTAATGAACCAAAAAAACCAAGTTGCAGGAAGTATGAATGCACTAGTGCAGGAATAATCTGCTTGCACGATCCAGATAGATTTAAACTAAGATTCGAGAAAATGAAATGATCGAAAGTAAATCAGACTTAATTGATGTTCACACCACAGATCCACCACACATTGACTGTTAATAAAATAAAATGATAATTCTTACAAAGGAATACGGCATAAAATCAATCCACACTTTGCATTCAAATAGAATCAACACACACCTTTAACGGAATGAAAGTGAGAGGGTGAATGAGCTGGGTTGGCTAGGGCCTAGCCAACCAGCTCATTTCCCGTTTTAGGAAACTTGAAGCTTCAACACTCAATGATGCATCAGTAATATATTAAAATGAAGAATGAAAACAACATGGTGCATCTCCTTGTATTAATTATAAATTAGCAAATGTACATCATAATTTTGAATGTAGCCCAAAACGAGGGCGACAACAAAAAAATTACAATTTCGCCAGAGTTATAGTAGCATTGCTATTGCTCCCTAATTCCTATCCGAAATATATATTTTATACAACCCTTTTTGCCTATGGCCATAAAAAAATTACATACAATCATTCTAATTCCATCCTTTCAACTGAAACAAAATAGAAAATAACATTACAAAATAAGCCTGCGGATATTACAAAATGCTAATCTAATCATTGGTCAGAGACCTAATATTTGACCATATCCCTAACTATACTTCGCCCCAAATTCAACTCAAGATGACCAAAACTGAACAAGATGAGTTGGAACGAGATGCCCACGTTAGGTAATCAACTGTCACGAAAGTTTAGGAGCGGTCAATTTCTAGTGGTGTAGGAATATGCCTACACTCGACCATGATGATAAAACGATTAATAAGTTTGCCTATCAAATAATTTAGGAAGGAAAATATTAGTTGCGAGAAATAATAAAGGGATAAAATCTATTAAAATTATTAATTAAGTACTTGATAAACCTTAAATATGAAATATAAAACTAGTTCACGGATAGACATGATTCTTGGAATAATGGAGGAATAAGGAAGTTTATGAGGATAAAAATAGGTTTATGATTGTGGTTTTGAAGTAGGAAGGGGGTTAAAAATGAAGCAATTTATCCTACCAACATCCTCCCATCCCTAAGTTGTTTTGTGTCCTTACATAACCTTTACCTGCTGCAAAAAACCAAAAAATAAGGAGTCGCCCTTTAATCCTGAACTTGTATGTTGAACCATGCTTTCAATGTCTTCATCTTCTTACCTTGAGCCTTCTTAAGTTGTTGGGTCACTTTTTTAAGACGTTTATAGAACTTTGAGGCCCGAAAATTCCATATCTTGACTTGTCTTTTTTTCTCTCTGACTTCTTCTACCAATTCCATTTTGCCTTTCTTCTACACTGTATCCTTCTCCTTCATGGCTTGGTTTGATGCTTCCATGTCATGAATTCATTGCTCAAGATCTTCTATAGAATTGTTTAGATAGAGGGTGGAGTTCTCTATTTTCAACCCATTTGGTGCAAGCGGTTTTTCTGCAATTGACTCTAAACATCTACCATCATCATTAGGGTCGAAGTTATCTTGCCCATCTAATTTCTGTATTTTAATATCGTCAAGGGTTTCAGTGCCTGAAACTTGAATATCACCAAGGGTCTCAATACCCTCCATGTCCATCTTACCAAGGGCTTCAACACCCTGCACATCTATCTTATCAGGGGTTTCAATACCCTGTACTTCAAAATTACAGAGGGTTTGAATATGTTGCGCCTCATCATCTTCTTGACCCTCTATCGGTTCTCTGCTTGCACTCAGTGTCACAGGAAGGCCAAAAATGGTATGTAATCCTCATTCGCTACATGACCTTCATTAACCTTATTATGAGCCACTTCCTCCACAAGAACCAAGAGATTATGACGTCTGGGTGAAACCGGTGGTGACTCGTCCAACAAATTCGGGTAGCTCGACTGATTGTGACTCACCCCCAAAGACGTAGTCCCTCTCTTAGTAGAGTTCCTAGTCGTTCTTCTTATTGAGGATAGAATTTCTTTCACAAGTTTCTCCTCTTATTTCACTAGTCTTTTCTTGATTTTTGTCTTGGTAGGGCGTGAAGTCAGAGTCTGTTGTTTTTTTCTTGCCTGCATTCTTTTTCTCGGACGATTTTCATATACTTCATCCCTAGAACTCCTTAAAAAGTGCCTTCCAGGTCATTCCTTTGACTTCCATATTCTTCTTAACTAGAATCTCGATCAGTCCATGATGATGTAATTTTCATGTGACCTGAATCGCCTCCCCTTTCTCAACACCTCTCGCCATTTTTTCCAAGCATCTGAGAAGGTAATAAGGGAAATTGATGAGTTTTCCCGACTCAAAATACAACATCAAAGGGATATGGTATAGGAAAATTGATGACTAATGTCCCTTGCAAGTAAGAAACTTTTTAAATATATATAGAAGGTCTCACCATTTCCCAAGTATGGCACTGCGCGGAAGCCTTTTCTTCCAGTTGAATTTTAGCTTTCGGACGACCACAAATTTACACCAACTTTTCTTCTCAATTTTATCCTTATTAAGCCATTGTTCTCCCACGATTGATAAGCCTGTAGCCTGAGATATGGATTATTATGTGACCTAAAATTCCAGTGAGCCTACCTTGGCTTAACCTCCCTCAAATGTCCTTGAAAATTCCATTGCTACAGTTGTATCGAATCCATCGATTTTTTGTAGAAATGGGAAAATCTTGATTCTTGCAATGGTGCAAGATTGTTCTCATACTGAGTTGTCTGCTCTATTTCCTTCATAGATAATGGTTCATTGTTCATGGGTGCCCTATCTATTTTAATTCACCCCAATTTTTAGTTGAAACCTTAGAAATATATCACACTAAGTAATTCAAATGGTCTGCTAACAATTTTATGATGATACAGTCATTTTCCTACCGCCTTATTGACCCTCTTCCATCCAATCATGCTCCATCATTATTCCTTCGAGACTTATGCACACATGTATCGGTCCAGTATAGGTAGGCGATGATGATTGGAAAAGGCGAAGGTTTTAGTGATAACGCGGTGTAATGGTCATGCACAGTCGGATCATGAGGAAAGGCCATCATTGATAGGTGATGAAAATAATTTTCAAAAAGAGGCAAGTGTTGGGTTTTAGATGGATTTGTACTATCCCACGTTTTCTTCATAAATCATATAAGGTGTATTTAAATACTCATTAAAAATATAAGACTTCATGACCTAAAATATCTTTTACTTGAAATGATTTCTTCCTAAATTAGTAAGTGACAAAGCAATGTCTTAACCATAATTCAAATGATTAGATGCCATGGTCCACTGATGGGGAAATCATTTTGTCTAAAAAAAAGACTATAAAATAAAGATATACTTTCCAATGCACATTTTTGCACCAAGTATTCCTTCATTGTGTTAATCATTCTTGCATGTGTTTTCACCATTGGGTGCATTCCTACAGTAATCGTGCTTGCACTAAACCTGCCTGCACTAAAATGTGTCTGCAATGAACACATGTTCTTGCACTAGGGATCTTTGTAGCATCGATGAGAAAAAGGGACAAAAATAAATTATGATAGAGTACAATTCAATGGCTGGAAAATATTTGCCTAAATATACAAGGGAAGTTTTATTCACCATTCTTTGGTGTTAAACATGCCTTGTGATCTGAGTTGTGAATTCACATTAGATCCTATAATCGATCCATGAGGCAAAAACATAAGTGGGAAAGGGTAATTTTTAGAATGGGAAGTAATATCATGGTACGGATTCTAGGAGTGAAACCACCAAGAGGGATAAACGAAAAATGGATTTGGGAAAAACATTTAGGGAGAAAAGAGGGAAATATGAATTCGGATAGGGATATTTTTCTTAGAAGAAAAAGGAGGGTAATTCATTCCAGGATCATTAGGGGAGTTTTGAGGTCTAAAATGGGCCTCCTAAAAAAAATGTACAACCAAAATAAACTTTATAAGGACCAATAAGATTCAAGATGATGATGTCAACCATGGGGGATGATTCACCATTTTTGGAGTAAAAAAGTAACAAATATTAAAAAATAATAAAATAATAAAACTAACTTTTCAACTCATATTTTCAACTTATATCCCTAATGTTTTACTGAAATTTTGAGTGGGAGTACTCGATGGATAAAAAATTTCATTCCTCATCCAAGAAGTACCTATGTTGCATACTTTCGATGGACCCTGCTACACGAAAAATGAGAAATACATGAAAAAATGTGATTCCAATAAATTTTTTCATGTCTTTCTCATTTTTCATCTAGCGAGGTCCATCAAAAGTATGCAACATAGGTACTCCTTGGATGGGGAATCAAATTTTGCATCCATTGAGTTTTTCCGCTCGAAATTTGAGTAAACCCATAGGGATATAAGTTGAAAATATGAGTTGAAAAAATAGTTTTTTGTTTTTTCCCTTTAAAACATGATAATGTAATCTAATCTTATTTTATTATTTCCACTATTATTTTATAATTTCCTTATCAGGGCCATTTTAGAGCTCAAAATTCCCCTAATGTAGAAGAAGAAAAATAACAGGAAATTACAAAATACAAAGAAGAAGGGTAGAATTTTACCTTTTAAATATGCCTACACTGGTGCCAGAAAAGTAAATGCAGCGGGAATTGAGCATTGTTTGAATAAAAATCTCCATGCCAGCTATCCAAAAATTGGGTAAGGTCTCGGTTCCTACTCGAAACTACTTCTTCTTGGTGACAACCAACACATCTAGAAATCAAGAAACATTCCTTTTTTATTTAAATTTTGATCTTCTTGACAATATGCTAGTTTTTCAGGTTGATCCTTCTGCAATCATGTCAATCAACTGATTTTAATAATTATAGGAAAAAGGTTTTTTTTTTCTTTTTGTTTTTCTTTTTGCAATTTTTTTATTATTATATAAATTTTTTTAGGAAAGGAAATAGTCATATTTTCAATAGGTTGGTATTTCCACCTACCATCTCCTTCTCATATTGTTGTTGGAATTTTTTCCATAAAATTTCCTTTAGTGAGGGGCTGCAATTATACCTTCAATCTATGCCTATTCACTAGGAATATTGAATTATGTCCATCAATAGTTTTGATTTATACTGCTTTGTTTTCAAATAATTTGACCACCTCATAAGGTCCCATCTAGTGTGTATGGAATTTCCCTTTAAAATTTTTAAATATGGAATCGTAAAGGAGCACCCAATCACCTGGTTGGAACTGCTTCTTCCGGATGGACTTTTCATGCCGCTTCTTGCACTGCTGTTGAACCAATGTGTTCTGTTGAACAACATCCCTTCTAAATTCATCTAACTCATTCAATTATAGGAGACATTGTTGTTGTGCTTCAGAGAGGTCTAGCCCCAACTAGACTGCAGTCCTGAAGGTCTTGATTTAGAATTATATCGGCAAAAGGACTTGCTTCTCATATACCATATCATATGGTGTGTGTCCCTTGTTGTTACTCCAAGTGGTTTGGTATGCCCACAAGGTTGTTGGTAATCTTTTATCCCAGTCCTTTCTATGCATGTTCACTGTCTTTGTAAGGATGGACTCGATTACCTTTTTTGTGGACTCCACCTGACCATTTTATTTCGAGTGATATAGTGTGGATTTCCTATGCCGAATTTTGTACTGCTCCATCACACCCTATACCATATTATAAATAAATTGTGGATCATTTTCAAAAGAAATCTCTCTAGGCACACAAAATCTAGTAAATATTTTAGTAAAAAGAAAATCAACAACAACTCTTTCAGTAGCAAAAAAAACATCTTTAGCCTCTACCCATTTTGTAACAAAATATTTACAAACCAAAATATGTTTTTTATTTAATGATGGCGGATTTATTGGCACTACGAAATCAATAGCCCATTTTTCAAAAGGCTCAATCATAACCTAAGGACATAAAGGAATTTCATTGGTTTGATTGGGTTGGCCCATTCACTAACATCTATCACATCACTTGACATATTTTTTGGCATCCTTAAATAAGGAGGGCCAAAGATAACCAACTCATAAAAATTTGTATGCAATTCGCTTATCAGTGAAGTGGCCTCCGCAAGGTTCATCATGAGCATATTTTAAGATTTCAAACACTTCTTCCTCTCTTACACAGCTTCAAATAATGAGGTCCAGCACAATGTAAAATAGGTCTCCTTGAACCCAAGAATATGCAACACTTTTCTCTATAATATTCCATTTTTCATGAGAAGATAAGTGAGGTGGTGTCTTTCTGGTGACTAAAGAGTTAGTTATGTCAGTGAACCATGGATATTTCATTGAAAAAACACAAATATGTTCATCAAGAATATCATCATCGACGAGAATTACTTCACCAGGATTATTTAATCTTGAAATATAGTCTGCTACTACTATGTTAGATTTTCCAGGTCTATCAACAACAGTAATATTAAATTCCTGCAACAATACTAACCACCTAGTCACTCTACTGCTAGTTAATGGTTTATTCATCAAAAATTTTATTGTGGAATGATCAGTATGCACAAAGAATTTGTACTCTATAATGTAGTGTATGAATTTATTTATAGCAAAAATTACAGCTAAAAAATCTTTCTCAGTAACACTATAGTTTAGTTCACGGGGTGATAAGTTTTTTTTTATGAAGTAGATAACATAGGATTGTTTGTCTTCTTCCTGTCCTAAAATTGCGTCAATGGAATTTTTTGAGGAATAAGAGGAAACATGAAATGGTAGGGACTAGTTTGGTCCTCTGAAAACTGGTGCTTGTACTAGTTTTTCCTTCAATGTCTCAAAGGACTGTTGACAAGATGTGGACCAATAAAACTCACTATCCTTAGCTAAAATTCAAAAAAGGGGGGTATATATCCTACAGAAGTTCTCAATGAATCTCTTATAGTAGCCTGCATGTCCTAGGAAACCTCTCACTTCCATTTGAGTTTTGGGTGCAGGAAGACTTAGAATAATTTCTAACTTTGCAGGGTCAACCTAGATACCTTTCTCAGAAATGAGATGGCCAAGAACTACTCCTACTTTGCACATTAATCTACACATTTTATCACTCAAGGAAATATGAGATTCTTGGCAACGAAGAAGCACATTTTCTATATTTTTAAGGCCCCCATGAAATGAATAACCAAAATTATAAAATTCATCCATATATATTTCCACACACTCAAGGTTAGAAAAAATAGCTAGGATTGTCCTTTCAAAGGTATTCGGGGCATTACATAGCCCCAAGGGAAGCACTATGTAATAAAATTTACCCCATGGATATGTAAATTTGGTTTTGTCTTGACCCTCAGGTGTGATCTATATCTAGTTATAACCACTAAATCCATCTAAAAAAGAGAAGTACTTCTTACCAGCAAGGGTATCAAGAACCTGATCAGTGAAAGGAAGGGGGAAGTAATCCTTAAGAGTGGCTTTGTTCAATTCTCTATAATCATTGCAAATGCACCATATCCCATATTTTTTCGGGACTAACACCAATAGGGAGACACATTGGCTGTCAGAAATAGAAGAGATAAAATCAGAATCCAAGAGTTTTTTCATTTTCTCTTTTAGAACATCTCTGAGGCTCAGAGGAAAGAAAAGGAAATCACATCACTGGAGAGGAAGGAGAAGGACCCATCAAGCCACCTTACATGAGTTATGAGAAGACATGAGATATGAGATTTTTTCCTCCCCCTGTACTTCAATGATGGCCATTCTCATGACAAACCAAATATAACCCATGAATTACCTCCCAAACTCTGAGATGGATGAAGCACATCAATCTGGGTCTATGTGTCAGACCCCTTGCCCACCTTTCCAGAACTAACTAATGTCCCATCCTTGCCACATGGGGGAGTTGAAGCTACAACACCTATTCCTTGAGTTCATATGCCTTTGGGTTTTCAGAAAGGTCGGGCTCCATCCTGAATATATATGTGGCGAGTATAGGTTTTAGGAGGGATGTCTTTCATATCTTCATAACCCCATGCAAAGGCATCAAGATGGTTTCACAAAAATTTCAAAAGCTTCTCTTGCTGGGATGAATCCAAGTCTAAATAGATATGCACATATTTTCCTCAACTAATCTCAACAAGAGTGGTATCAGGCTCAAGATTACACATAGGTGTTGCTAGAGATGCTGGTGAGGGAGGTTGAGAATTGTGATTTTCCTAAAAATCTAGACTAAAAATTTGGCTCAATGTCTCAAAATTGGGCATGGTGTCTAGATTTTTCAGGAAGTCCTGTATCACACCCTCCTGTGAGGAATTAACACAATGATGTAACATAGAGACAGACTATGTCTCCTCATCACTACTATAATCTAGCCACAAAGTGTCTCAGACCTCCTAGATGGATCTAGCGGGTGGATATAGGGTTACCTTCTTCCTGGAATCTCAATGGGAAATATACATGTCACTAGAATGGAATCTAATGTAAGCACTGATCATATCAAGCCATGGTTGTCCCAAGATCATGGGATGTCCTCCCATAGGATTCTTTGGCTGAAGCACAATGAATTCTGTGGGATATCCCCAAGAATCTAATGAAATGGCCACTTCATCCAACACCCCTTCTGGTTTGATTTTAGATTTGTCTTCCCATTTAAGCATAGTGGGAGTAGGATGAATATGGACCAATCCAAGTTGATCCATGGTTTGCTTGGTCATAACATTAATGGTTTCCCCTGGGTCTATAAGAAAATTAGAGACGAGGATATCACCTATCTGAACAGAGAAAACAAGGTTTCTGAGGTCAATATATTTTTCCACGTACATCCTGTCATTAACTCTGGTGCTCTCCCAACAAATTTAATGGTTTGGGGTTCCAATATTCTCCTTCATGGCTTCTTGAGATAGATTTCCCTAATTATTTTTGTACAGATGGAGATCTCTTTGATAGCTTGGAGCAAAGGTATCTTTATAAAAATATTCCTAAGCTTAGAAGTCAGAATTGACTCAAGAATGGGGTTATTCTTCTCCAAAACTGGCCTCTCTGGATAGGGTGGTTGGTTTGAAGAATATGGCAAAGGCTCTAAAGATACGGGGATGGGCTGAATGGTGACATCCCTCACAGAATGGTCAAGAGTTTCCTTGTCACCTTTCTCTTCAATAATCACCATAGGCTTATTCTGCTTTTCTGAGGTTTCTATCTTCCCCAGTATCCATTGGCTATGATTGACTCCAACTGGCATAGACTGATATCTAGATGAAATAAAAGGGTTCATATAATGTAACGTTTTTACCGCTTTGTTATTGGGATTTGATATGGGTTGGACATGCATTTGAGGAGGTCGAAACGGTGGAGGCAAAGGTAATGGTGGCATATGCTGACTCGGTTGGGGCAATGATGGTTGTGGCATTGGGTAAGGTGCATATGTAGGTGGTTATGATTCCATAGGTGCAAGATAGGAATGGTGTGAATATGTTGGCCCTCTCCATCCTTTATGCAAATATTGGGAGGGTTGTCTGTAATGATATTAGTTCCCATGCTTCCAATGTTGAGAGTGATTAGTGTTAGGATAAGAATATGGATGTGCACTATAAATAAAAAAAATGTGGTGGGAGTTCAGGAGCCATACCTGCACTTACCCGAGGCTAGTTTCTTCGTGCTCCCATAGCATGCAATGATTTGGCTTCAGGCTGACCTCCTTCAAATACAGCTTTTATCCTATGTATGGAGGGACATTTTTCCATGGCATGGTTCTCTACACAAATTGCACATTTATTAGTTCCTTTAACATCAAGAGTAAATTCTCTTAAAAGATGTTTTTTTAAACATTTTGGACAAAAAATTGATAATGACTCTTGTTCCTCTACAATATTTTGCTGAAATTTCAAAGAGTCTATTTTTTTGCTAATAGTATTCATTATTTCAATTTTCATATTGTCCATTTTGTTCTCCAATCCCATGATCATAGCATCAGTAGATTCAATTTTCTTATTCCTATTTCGAATTCCTTTACCAAATATATATTGATTCCTTGAGAATTTCCTACACAAGTCATGGATTTGATCAAAAGGTTTATGGGCAATATCCCCTTGTCCTAACAAATTTAAATTATTCCTAGAATCATTAGTAAGCCCACATAAGAAGAAGGTCCTAATGGTACTCAAATCAAATTTTTTCTTTGACCTTTGGAGGATATACAAGAATCTCTCTAAGTAGTCCTCTAGGGTATCATCATCATTTTGCACAATAGTAAAGATTTCATCTTGAATATCTCTAGTTTTACAATATTCCTGATATTTTGACAATAACACTCTCTTCATCTACTCCCAAAAGGCTATAGTGTTTCCCCCTAGTCCCATGAACCAGCGTAATGCTGCATCCTTGAGAGTTGTAGGAAACAACATTAACTTCTGAGCATCGGATGAATAATAATATCTCCTACATAAAATAAAAAACTAAAAAAAAAGAGTCTGGGTCTTCATTTACCTTACCCTATAAATGAGGAAGAGATTATGGTGGAATATTCTTCATTTGCACAACTGTGTTAGGATCCACAATTGGAAATCCAAAAGTGGATTGTTCCTCATTTACCTTATTTTCTTCAGTTCCCTCTGCATGATCCTCATGATCTGCCATTGTTTTTCCTACAAATGAATCACTCACAACAAGATAAGAAGGTTGATTATGAGTTCTAATAGTCTCCTTCTTCCCCTTCGTGGGCTGTGTCACACCTGGAATAGTGTTGCTAGAGTTCAAGTAGACAGTTCCTGTGTGATGAGTCTGGGTTTGTTTGGACTTTATACCTACAAAAGAAGGCCCAATGTGAGAAATAATTTCAAATTTACCAGTATTTCTTCGGCCCTTAGTGGGCTTAGAACCCCTGCCCATTTTAGGCATTCATATAAAAAATGAAAAAAAAAATCAATAAAATGCTGAAAATTTAAAATAACTCAAAACCTATAAATTTCTTCAAACAATAGAAGCACATTGTAGAAAAAATAATATTGGACTTACCCCTATTAAATAAAATGGAAAATTCTTACCAATTCAAATCGCCTTCGTGACAACGGCACCAAAATGTTGGGCGCAGGAATCACAGTTAAGAAAACTCCTTTCAAAACTTAATTTTCAACCCAGGGGTTTCGTAAACTTAGAGATGAAGCACAAGAAATGCTAGAAATGGTATGAAATTTTCCTATCTCTATTCCTACTTCTTTAATCAATATCTTTCATAATTGAAAAGAAATATCCCATATCAATTTACACCGAATAAATTCTAGTGCCGAAATGTGAAAGAAAGTACTTTTCAAAGAAACCAAATAAAGGAACTTCGACACTGTTGTAAAAAATATTGATTGCCGAGATAAAATTGTATGTTTATCTCCAGTATGGGTGTCGGCAGGTTCACAAGTGGGCCTTTGAAAAGATCTTCCTTCTTTAAGTATTTTCCTTTCTACAGTAAGTTGTTATTCGTGTACTCCTGCAGTATGGTTGCACTAGTACAAGTACAAGGCTTATGTGCGGGAAGTATCTTTTATACTTCTATTGGATATTTATGTCTTTTTTAGGGTCTCTAAGCTTTAGGCTTTGAGCACTATGTTCCTGTAATAGGATATTGGTTCATGTACTGGAACAGATATTCCTACACCAAGTTTTCCAATTACCTCTGGGAAAAATGAAAGGGTGTGCTAATCTATGAAAAGAATTTGCAAAATTAAACATACTTTTGAAATAAATTGCACACACAAAACAATCCTTCAACCAAACTAAATCTCACAATGAAAACAAAATTTAAAATAAAACAAACTTCAAAAGTCAAAGCACACTTTCTTCAATGCAGTGAAATAAATTATCTAAGTATGACAACATGCTTTATCCCTGTAATAGTTACTCACATAAACCAAATTTTCCTTTAATATTTGTTAACTCTGAAAGGTTCACTTTAACTATTTAGATTTAAGTTTTAATCATTTCCTTTAAAAATATAAAGTGCAGGCACAGACTGATGTGTCGTAATAGTGTTCATTCATTAATTAACAAAGCGTCTTTAATTCCTAGGATTTTAAATCTTAGTATTAAAAATACTTTTATTTTCTAATGAACATTCACTTACTGAAATATGTTGAATTATTATGAAAGGAAGGAATGAAACAACTTTACTGTAATGAACCGAAAAAACCAAGGTGTAGGAATTATTAATGCATTAGTGCAAGAATAACGTGCTTGCGCAATCCAAGTAGAAGTGAAATAAGATTCGAGAAAAGGAAATGACTGAAAGTAAATCAGACTTAATTAACGTTCACACCATGGATCCACCACACATTAACTATTAATAAAATATAACCAGAATTTTACGAAGGAATAAGGCATAAACTCAACCCACACTTTGCATTCAAATAGAATCAACACACACCTTTAACGGAACAAAAGTGAGAGGGTGAATGAGATGAGTTGGCTGGGCCCTAGCCAACTAGAGCATTTCCCGTTTTAGGAAACTTGAAGCTTCAACACTCAATGACGCATCAGTAATAGATAAAAACATAGAATTAAAACAACGTGGCGCAACTCATATTAATTCCAAATTAGAAAATATACATCATAAGTTTGGATCCAACCCAGAACGAGGGAAACAACAACAAAATTACAATTTTTCCAGAGTTAGAGTAGCATTTATATCACTCCCTAATTCCTATATGAAATATATATTTTATACAACCCTTTCGGCCTATGGCCATAATGAAATTACATACAGTTGTTCTAATTCCATCCTTTTGGCTAAAACAAAATAACAAATAGAATTACAAGATAAGAAATGACTATAACAAATTTCTAATCATATCATTAGCCATCGACCTAATCTTTGACCATATCCTTGACTATCCTCTGCTCTGAATTCAACTCAAGTTTACCACAACTAAACAGGACAAGTTGGAACAAGATGCCCACATTAGGTAACGAGCTTTCACAGAAGTTTAGGAGTGGTCGGTTGCTAATGGTGCAAGAATCTACCTACACTCGACCATTTGCTGATAAAATGATTAATACATTTGCCTATCAATTACTTTAGGGAGGAAAATATCAGTTTCAAGAAATATTAAAGGAATAAAATCTATTAAAATGATTAATTAAGTACTTGATAAACCTTAAATATGAAATATAAAACTAGTGCAGGGATAGACAGGATTCTTGGAATAGTGCAGGAATAAGGAAGTTTATGAGGATAAAACAAAGGTTTATGATTGTGGTTTTGAAGTAGGAAGGGGGTTAAACATGAAGCATTTTATCCTACCAACAATGGACCCTCTGAGGTCTTCCTTCTAGTGGCTACATTGATTTTGAAGGAACGTATTCTAATAACAATTATTGGATTCAAAATTGTACTAAGAGGTGGGGTGAGTCAGTATAATGAAAATATTTACTTATTTAAACATTTTAACATCCATAAACATCAATCCCATAAACTAAACAAGAAACACAAGATATATGTGGAAACCCTTATGAGAGAAAACCAAGAAACTTCTTTATGTGAAAGGTATTGTAGGAGTCAACCTACTATTACATCAATTTGTAGGCACCAACCTATAAGAGACACAAATTCCCTCTGTTTTTTTTATAAGAATCAACCCAGAGGAGACACCAATCCCTCATGTTTCTTTGTAGGGACCAATCTATAAAAGACACCAATCCCCCATGTCGCATCATAAATTCCAAACTATAAGAGACAACAATCCCTTTTTTTTCTTGTAGGCACCAACCTATACGAGACAACAATATCCTATGTTTATTTATGGGAACGAACCTACTAAAGACACCAATCCCCCTTGTTTCTTTGTAGACACGAAAGTATAAGAGACACCAACCCCTTTTTCTACTTTGAAGGAACCAACGTACATGAGACACCAATCCCATTACTACTTTGTAGGAACCAACCTTTCTTAATGAGTCTACCTGATTCTTCACAATGTATGGTAGTTTCTTCTACTTTCACCAAGTCTACTTGTTCCTTCTGCCTTCATCAATTTTGTTATTTTCTTCTACCTTCACAGGGTCTAATTGCTACTTATTCTTTAACCAGGTATAATTCTCCCAAAACACATTGCTTTTGGATTCTTCCCAAGAAAAAACTTTCACAACTTGTATTACATGAAGAAAATTTAGTGGATCTATAGTGTGTCATGACATGGTCTAACCATGTCCCATGGAAACCTAAATATGGTGATGCATTGTTCACCAATGCTTCCAGGTTTTAGTTTAATGAAAATCAAGATCCATTCAAATTGGTACTAGAGCTTATGTCATAGGTTCAATACACAGCTGGATTTCATTAGGGTGTGATTGCCTCACAGAGAAAAGTTAGAAGCTCTCTAGTGTGTTTTGATATGGTCTAACAACCTCTCAGGGATATTTAAATATGGTTTTGTGCCCATTTACCAACACCCACACATTTTGTTGTAACGATAATATTGTTGAATGTAATGTCAATAATGTCAATTTCAAGGGGAGAAGGTTGATTGTTCATGATGTAAATAGTTCCATTATTACCTTGAGTATCCATTCTCATTGCTAGATATTATGGATGAATTCAGTTTGGGTAGTTTATAGTTGCAGGAATTTTTCCTCATGTTTCGTTGTTCAAAAGAGCATGAAGCATGTCCAATTTGATATCCATTTCTAATAAATTTCTAATGGTATATGGAAATTTGTGTAAATCACACAAAAATAGGAGAAAATTGGGTTCGAAGTGGATAGGAAATAATGGGTGATAAATGAAAAATTTGCATCGTCAAATTAGGCTAGGTGGGAAGATCAATGACTAGAGGGGACCCAAGTCTCTCTAAAAGTTAATAGGGAGGTAGCCCCCATGGTGGAAACCATCATGGTTTTCTGACTAAAAAAGTCACATCTTGAGATTAGTTGTGCCCTCCACCCCCCCAAGATACCAATGATATCTTATATTAATGTGACATGCACACACCTCATCAGATCAGTGCCAAAAAAAAAATAATAACCTCAGGAGCGAGCATTGATGACTGATGAGTGGTGAACCAACAAGTTGTTGGTCACAACACTGATTAATAAGGATCCTTGCGATAAGTGCCTAGGAATATATCAAATCACCCTCACAATATCAAGAGTCACCACCAAAATGAAAGCTCAAGAGGGAGATATGATGAGTGGTATTATGGTAAGAAAGAGCCTTTGGTCACTGCCCCCAACCACAAAGCGTTAGAGGATATCATCTGTAGGCTGAAATACCATCAAGGTACTAGGACATCGAGTGACCCCAACAAATAGCTAAAAAACACACCCCAAGCCCCAAGAACTTAGACCTAATACACGTGGTAGGAAAATTGGTGTAAATGACATGGATACTCGGTGGAGATGTAGGTGACATGGAAACCTGAGGTGATGACGCATGCCAAAAAGAATCAACTCTTATGGGCAGAAAAATGTACATTTTTCTAGTGACACATGGAAGGAACATGTATACAATAGGAAACATGGAAAATTCTCACTTTTTGTAATGGGTGATATGTACACATGAGTGGTAGTTGATGTGGCTCATGGGTTCATCACCAGACTTCCCAATTTCAAGATTTGTAATAGATAATGATGGTCAATGAAAAACACATGATGTGCTATCAAATGGAGAATCACTCATCATTTGTATCAAATGGGTTCAACATCATGTGATGTTTTTGTACATTAGAGAACCTAATTCGAAGGAATTTAATCACCAAGCGACAAGTGATGAGCTAGAAAATATATAATTCTCCATCATCTGTAGCAGATGGGTTCAACATCATGAGATTATTATATGCATTAGACCATTGAGTTAGACAGAATTTAATCACTAAGTGATGAGTGATGGTTGATGGGAGTTTAGCATTGTTTAGGTCATGGTCACCCCCAAGTTCATGAAGGGATTGGTAGTAAGTTTGCAAAGGACTTTGGTCTCATAGTTTGGAATTTAAAGAGTTCAAAAGAATTCTTGGTACCCGATAACTGAGAAGAGCTTAATCTAGTTATCAGAACACATGAACACATGGGGCTTGGGAGAAAACGACAAGGGCTTATTAGCCACCGAAAACTTGACTTCAAATCATAGTGCTAAAGCATTTAAATTTCATCGATATTTCGATGTCAATAATGGATAAGCCAATTTTTTTAAGGTCATGACACATGCATCATGTGAAAAACATTGGCTGAGGGCCAAGGTAAAAAATTTGAGGTCTCAATTGCCAAAATTTAATAAAAGCTAAAATAAGAACAAGTAATAGGGCTTTATGGGTATAAATAAAACATCTAAACATAATGTAAGAGAAGTAGTTGTCCCATGAAAATTAATGATTCAGCTACTAAGGAAATGTTTGGGTCAACTAATGATACCATGGGTGAAACAAATGGATTACTACACTTGGTAATAAACATAATAACACTATAAATTCCAATCAAAGAAAAATAGACAACAACATGGTGAAGGAGTGGTGGAGATGTTGTGTTTCACTTGGTACAAAATGAGTTCCATTTTTTAAATTAGATATGTGAAGATGTTGCGAAGATAAAATTAGTTTAAATCTAAAGTTGGTAAATGAACTGATAATGCATATTTTAATTTCTATATGAAAATAAATATGATTGTAAGGGTGATGTACCATTGTGGAGCCATATATCTAATTTTGAAAATGAATAGAAGGGGGATTTGAGTGGCTAAAGCAAGTTAGTTTTTGAAAATCAAGGGACTTGAGTATCCTTTAGGTAGGTTCCTATAAATTTTAGGGGTTTGCTGCCTACAGACTAGATGGAGTTGGTGGTTCCAACATGTAGATGATTACAAAGAAAAGGGGCTTGGTGCATCTTGTAGGTCGGTGCCTACATAATATAATGGAAACAAAAGTTTGTTCTTGCATTCATATTATAATTTAAAGTTCTCTTTTTTTTCTCCCATATGGGTTTCCATGTAAATATCATATATTCAAGATATATTTGATTGATGCATTAGTTTTATAATTCAATATGCTTGATTGGATAAATAATTCTTAAAAGTTATATAGTGTAACCAACACCCTCCCAAATTTACCCAAGCTTGCCATTCTACTGGGGTAAACATGTGATGAAGAGTTAATATTATATGAATCAACTTCCTAAGTACAGTTAAGGAAGTGGAATTGGTGAACCTAAACTTTATTTTCCTTCATTGGGAGCTACATGATCCCTAAGAGCTAAAACACCCCTCCAAGTGCCCAAACCCTGAGTCAAATTTATTGTTCACTAACTTGTACTCCCATTCGCACACAAAATCTTGCATCCATGAAAATGTAGGCCTCATGTCACATGCATAACCCTACAAGCCAGTAACTGCAGTCCCAATTTCCCAGTTTTGTGCCTGCAACTGTACAATTTGTGCCACCTTTTTAGGGCTAGACTCCACATCCTCCCCACAACTTGATTAAAATTTCCAAAACAATAAATTACACAAAGATAAAAAATATAACACAAAAATTGGTCAAGGAGTTGACCTAACCAAGCCTAAACATGACAAAAAATTTGTCAAACACGTTGTGAACATCTACAGGCTATAAATGCATATTTGAACATAGGGGTCTCATACTTATCTGAAAACAATCAATAATGTCTAATTCCTTCTCATAATAGATACAATAACATCAATTAGGTCATGAATTCAATAACGATTCATTTACCAATCCAAACATGATAAGAGCCATAACTAGAATTTTTCATATAGCCATGTTTATGACCAACATATAAATAGAATAATAACAATGATAGAACAACCATTAAAGACACATCGTAGCAAGAAAATTTACCCATAAAATACAAGAGGAAAATATATCATATAAACATATGAAAATACAACCAAGTGAGTGTAGAAAATCCACATAGATTCAACTAATCTTGTAATATGTTAAAACAAAATACTGAATCTATTTCTAAAAATTGTGAAAACCAAATACAATCGCATAATCACATGAACAAGAAAAGAAAGAATTTCAATTGCACAACACAAGATATATCCTTGGAACAACTAAGTTGAAAATCTCGCTATCTGTATATTGAATTAAGTGAATAATATGAAAAAATACAACTCTTAGTCTTGAGAGCTCTATGCACTATCTTTGACCGTGTCACTTTGATCCCAAAATGAATGGTCTAATAATTAACCAATTTCGTGCCTCTGGGTTGCTCAACATTTCTTACGTATTCTTGGAGGAATTAAGCCCCTATTAATTAGTAAATTCCCAAGAATTGATTGTGAAATTCATCTAAGGAATATTGTTGACCTCATGTGTGACCTGTACAATTTTCTAATTATAAAACTAATAATTCTCTTTCCTTCAACTCCAATCTCAACTAGGCCTTCCTTATAACTGACATGTAATAAATATTTATAGTGAATTATTAGTTATCTGATTGATCACTTCATTTGAACTAAATAATATTTAATTCATTGGACCTCTCACTAGCTCATCCATCAGTTATAACTATTTAAACTGATTTTAACTCAAATAATTAAGTTAAACAGTTACAACTCAAAATAAACTGCAACTCGACCCCCTAAAACTTAAACAGAACTCCACATGTCTCCAGTTTGACCCCTAACTTGAATTAACTAAGCTAAATAAGTATTCCTAACTCATTAACTTGTACAATTTTTCAAGTGATATGTAATTACAACTTCCTTCTAATTTAATTAAGGGAAATATAAATTAGAAGCCCTTCTTGTTGCCAATTTCAACACTCCATATCAACAAGAAATGGATTGTCTAGTACCCCAATCATTCTTTTGTGGAACTCAAATTTTCTTCTTGATAGTTCCTGCAACAAGATGTCTACATCCTGCTCCTCCATGGGAATGTAATCTAATGACATAATCCGCCTCTGCACACAATCTTTGAGATGGTGATACTGGGTATCAATATGCTTGGAACTATGATTAAAAATTGGATTAACCGAGAGTTTGATTCAACTTTGGTTATCACAATAAATCACCATCAAATCCATATGTCGACCAAACAAACCAACAATTATCTTCCTCATCCAAATGAACTCACATGCTTCCTGATTGGTTTCCATGTACTCTGCCTCTATTGAACTGAGTGAAACTGATCTCTATTTTCTATTGTACCAGGAAACTATTGTTGATCTTATGCTGAACATGCCGCCTAGTTTTTTCTTCTTATCGAATAGACTCCTTACCCAATCTGCATGTGTGAAACCTTAAATATTTGTACCATAGCTATTGGAACAAGGTTCCCTAACCTACGTTTTTGATATAATGTAATATTTCCAACTTTTGTAGCTAATGGGAATATTGCATTTTATTTTCAGTTTGCTTAACTCATGAATAAAAGTGTAAAGGAGGAACTCTAAAACTCCTAATCAGCAAAATAAATAAATTCCCAATGTGAACATGGAAAAATATAGGCCATTTCAATAAAATACACTTAGGTGTGAAGAGGAATTAAGAATATTGACTGGGTCAACAGGACCAAATCTTAGCAGTGTCTAGATGCATTGAACCTCCTTATTGATCAGCGCAGTTCTAGATGGAGACCCTTCATGTGAAAAGGGTTAACTCATTGGAGGTGGTTTAGGGTTTTCTAAGCCCTAACATTATAAAATGAAGAGGAAGGCCACAAGGAAATTTTGTTGAAGATAGTTTGATTTTGAGATTGCTTAGGCAACTCAAACTCTCTTGGCTATTTAGCTAGAGAGAGAGGAGTCTCCTGTTTAGGAATTCCTCCTCCTTCATTGAGGAGCTCTTGAAGGAGTATGTTCTGAAATGCCTCACATCTAGGCTTGAGGCCAAGCTTCCTCCTCCAGCTACAACCTTTTCTGTTGGGCAGGAATTGTTGTGTTGTAGGGTGTTGTAGTGAGGGGTTTTCAACACCACTTCCAGATCTAGTTTTGCAGAAAAGGGAGCATTCCTTTCTCTGGGAGATTAGTGAGAAAGCCTTGAGCTTCATATTTAGATATTGGCATCAGGAAAAAGGACCTTCCAACATCATCTGCACAGTATACTTCAGAAACTTCATCATTTTTCCAGTGCATTGTTGTAGCATGGTTTCTACCCTAGTTTGGTGTTTATTTCCTTGAGGAAGGGCCATCCCTTCTTCTGGAACGTTTGTATTGTAGCCCTCTTATTTAATTTTGTACATTTCAGCTCATATACTTAAAGTTTCAATGATTCTTCATTTTCCATATCCATATTCTGCAGATTTGATACTTGTATTTGTTCTTTCATGAAATCCCCTTGCCGGGTGATCTATTTGATGTATAAAAGGAGTTGAATCTCCATTTTTCTTCATGCTATATTATAATAAAATTTAGATATGATTTTTCAGACATATTTTGTCTAATGTCTTCAGAAATCACGCAATGTATGCTTCAGCCATTTTCTGCATACTCCAAGTCATGGTAAATCAACATTTTTAAGCTTATGCAGGGATGGAGGAACTGTTTAGCATATCTATAATGATTTTTTTTAGATGAAATTCAGAGCATAGGTCCCTCATGACCTAATATAAAATAACCTCCTATAATTTCCCTTAATTTTATGCATATTTCTGAATACATCTGTTTTAGGGTCGAAATCACTACTTTTCCTCACTTTTTGGAACCTAAATTTAGATCTAAGTTGCTGCTGTACTTGAAATCATTTTCTGAGTCCATCAGCACATTTTATGCATTGATAGCTCTCTACACTTTTAGTAGAGCATTTTACTTTGCTGCAGCCCCTCATTGGGCCTTCTCTTGAAGATAACTAGGTGTGGGAGATCTGTTTAACCCACCTAGTATTATTTGTTTCAGCTAAAATATTGGATTTAGATTGTATATTGTCTAATCTAAAGGATAAAAGACTTATTTTCCTATTCTAAAGAATATTTTTCTGAAAATGCGTTTTTAAATGCATTATTCATGAGTTGTTCCTAAAAGGGGATATTACATATAATTTTGTACTAGTTGGTCTTGCATAGGGGTTTTGTTGTAGGTAAAAGCCCCGAATGTTTTGTAATGGGTTAAAGGGTAAATCTAGGGTTTGGAAACCATGGTTTGCTGACCATAGGATAACGAAGGCTAAGATATTATAAATAGATAGATAGTTGGGTCTAGTAGGTAAGTAAGTCATAAGATTGATGCTACGTGTGAATTGTTAAGATATGTTTGGGTTGTTTTGGTAAGGACTCCTGCATGGATATGTGCACGGATATCCTCAGTCCTGCTATGTGCGGACCCCACTAGGCTATGTGCGTGGGTTGTCTTTGGGTTGTAAGTGGATCTTTGATGCTAATGAAATCGAAATATATTTGAAGTATCTGTGTGCTATCTGGATTGATTGTGCTTACTACTGGAACACATCTGTGATAATTATTTAAGTTGTGAATGTATCTATGATCTATATTTAAGTTATGGATGTATCTGTGATCTGAAATTAGCTGTGATTATAATGTTTTATGATGGTATTTTCTTATATGCATGTGGATGTGAGTGTATTGATTAGATCTGATAGTAATAATAGCTATTCTATGGTTATGTACTGATTACACTATTAAAAGAGATGTGAATAGCCTTCAGTCTATGTGAACCTAGTAAGCGGCAACATAGAGCTACCTCAAATTACCTAATCTCTCCTAGGGTGTAGAAACCTGGTTTCAGCACCCTCCCACACTACTTCGGGTGAGACCTTGGCCTGCGCAAGTAGGTCATTTCCGAAAGGGCCAGTAGTATAGGGGTTCGTTGGCAAACCTTAACTTCCAAACTTGGGTCAGGACCCCTCAAGCCACCAAATGGTTCTGTTGTCTAGATCGGGAGCATTTTGAAAGAGAGATTGGGTAATGCTATGAGGACATTGGAGACCTGAGAGGGTGGAAATTGAATAGTGGTTTGAAAGATAGATTCAGGAAATTTTTGTAAAGGAGAATCGCACCACGAAGCTGACAACTGACAAGTGGAAAAACAAGCACATATTCACTGAAGTCTATGAGATTTATTTTGTAGCCTTTGCGCACGAGCTTCAAGAGTGGTTGGCAAGGCTTGTAGACTTCTAGACATGTTGGAAGGACGATCAGGTTTCGCAATGGACACCAGAATTGATTCAACAACTGGAGAGGACTGACAATACAATCACCCGTATGGTAGATCACTAGGTGGATAGCGTGTTGGGAGGATTCATGATATAATTTTTGGTCGATCAGTTCATATCCTATTCTAAGATAGAGCAGAGGTTATTCAAAGGTTTTCGGGGTAAGTTCTTGAAAAAATTTCCATTGTTAATCAAAATATTACTATGTGAAAAGGGATTTCTCTCCAGCCACACTAAATGAATGACCTTTGATGAAAGTGAGAGTACAACACGAAGTGGTAAATACTACCAAACCAATCGAGAAGGAGATAGATCCATCTACATTCCATTAATAGAATCGGCTGTGCACAAAGGAAAAGTCCTCCAACTACACCACCTTCAAGTCAACATAAGGTTAAGAACTCACCCACACCTCTGCCACCACCAGAAGAAGATATGGCCACACACATGAAGCTACCCACCTTCAAGGGTGTAGGAGGTGAAGAAATGGACCGATTCTAGTTTGTAGCATAATCAGTATAGACTGCGCAGCTATCCCTCGCCTTTGAAGGAAGGGCCTTGGACTGGTATATGGGATACGTAGGACAGCATGCAGATCCATCTATTCAAGAGATTAAGAAAGCTTTAAAACAACAATTCTGAAAGCCTAAGTCCTACTCACAACTAGTAACTGACCTAAAATATTTTAGACAAGGACCCACTGAGTTTGTATGGGAAGCTGATCAGCGGTTAAAAAAAGGTTATCAAAGATGGAGAATTTCAGTACGATGATAGGAAATACAATTAATGGTTTATTTCTATGCTGCTACCTCACCTGCATGGAGCTATGGGTCAATAGGTGATTGAGATGCAAGAAAAATCCTTGGAGATTGCTATGAAACTAGAGGCTGTGTCAAGAGATGATGCCCAATTTTGGGTGCAGCAGATCCAGGGACATTTGGAGGAAATGCACCTTGAATTCTAGAATCTACGAAAAGAGTGAGGAAAGGAATCTAGCCCATACATATGGTGCATAAGATGTAGGGTGTCCGGCCACACCAAGAATCAGTGTCCACTACTAGCGGACTATATCCAGGCTAGGGGACCCAACCCATTATGCCCTAAGGAGGTTGCGGGGCCAAGTGGTCCAACATTATGATGCGTTGATTGTCGTGTTGCCGAGCTACATGATACTAACCACTATCCCCATCTTGGTGCTTATGTTCCAGAATTAAAGCAACAATGGTGTTGATTATGCTCCTCTATGGGACATGATGAGCATAATTGTCAGACCTATGACTTGATGATAGATCGAGGAAACCTATACAGGGTACAAGTTAACCCTTCTTTACGACTATCTCCCTCAAGTAGAGGAGGCTCCCCAGCAAGAGGTAGAGGAGGGGGAAATGGTGGAGGCACAGGTCAGGGAAGAGGGAAATTGATCTGTTACAACTGTGGAGAAATAGGGCACTTCACAAGGGACTATCTGAACCCTGCGCGACAATCTTGTCGATATTGTTGACAATTGGACCACGTGATTGAATACTATCCAATCCTGATAGAAAAGATGTAGGAAAAATAGCAGACACCTACGTAGAACATACAGATGGTTAAGGTAGAACCACGCGATGAAGGACCAAGTGTTAATCTCATAATGCACAGCGGCATGGCTACTGGAGGAGCCGAGGAGAAAGCCATGGTTGAACCTTTTATCTGGAAATCAGGTGTAAAGAAGGAAATCTTGGACCTACAAAAGGAGAGGGAAACCTTTGTCGCAACTCGCAAAGACTTTACTAAGGATGAGGCATCTACTTCCAAGGCTCTAACAAACCTAATAACAGACGACAAAGTTAAACCATTTCTACAAGCATGTATGAAGCTACTATGAAAATAGAAGGTAGTAGAAAATCTTCAAGCACTAATAGACAGCTGCGCAAAAAGAACTAACCCTGCCATGAAATTTAAGGCTGTGCACAAACTTTACAAGTATAAGAAATGCACTGGTTAGGAAATGCGGCTAACAATACAGATTGGCGACTATGAAATGGATTAGGTTATCTTTGACTTGGGGTCAGATGCAAACGTACTGCCCAATAAAACATGGTAGTGGATGGGATAGCCTAAGCTGAAATGGTTTACTATATAGTTGTGCATGGCTAACCAATAGAAGTTCATACCATTAGGGAGGCTGTTAAAGATTATGGTAGATATCGAAGGAGTTAAGGTACACGCCAACTTTGAGGTAATTCAGATTGTGGAAGATTTGGACCCTTATCCTATGCTCCTAGTACTGGATTTGGCAATAGACATGGGAGGCATTATCAACCTAAAGAAAAGCAGCATGGTCTTTGAGAATGAGGGTACAGGGGTGATAGTCCCACTAGACCCTGCAGAAAGAGAGCGGTATACAGAACTGACATGCGAAGAAGAGGACGTGGATCAAATTTATAAATTAAATGATCAGGACGAGGATTGGATCAATCCTACAGCTGATGGAGTGCTTTTCTTGGAGAAGGAAAGTGAATGACTCTCTGTCTCAGATGGGGAGATATAAAATTCGTAGAATCGGTTACATGATGTATCTATGTTGCGATTTCTTAGAATCACAAAGAGATTCTGGTGTATTTCCTTAGAGGTAAGATAAATGCCCTACTTTGATGGTTATGGTAGTATTAGGGAGTTTTTGTGAGCATTTGAAGCTAAAGTCCCAAGGGAGCGAAGGATGTGGGCCCTTAATCTGGCCATGCACGCAATTCCGACACGGTGGTGGGAAACTCATAGGGGGAAGTTCCAGGATTGGGAGGAATGTTGCGAGATGATGGTCCTGTAGTTTGAACCCCCAGCTCACTTGCATATAAAAACTTTCCTTGGCCCAGGATACCCGCGCGAGAACCTCACTGCATGGATGGAGTAATGGTGTGAAAGCACCATGGACAAATGGGTCCACCTGTTCATTCATGCCTTGGGGCTAATCACCACCACATGGTATTTAGATGCAGAACTACACCAGCGCACCTGCCACTAGGAAACCCTGAAGGATGATTTTGTAGAGATGTTCGGGTTGATAGGTGGAATGGAGGCACGCGACGAATCCCTGCAGGATATAGATGCCTTAGCATTTGATGAATCACACCCTCGCGTGGAATACGAGGCACCAACTTGGGATACCCAGATGTAGGATATTGTCAACTACCACAATCTATTGATGGAGGAATGCGATGAAGAATAGTAAAATATCACTACCCCGAAATCAGAGGAAGAGCGCGCAGTTGCTGGACCTCCATTATAGACCATGGATGTGACCAAGCCTCTTAAGTTAAGGGA
This sequence comes from Pinus albicaulis, assembly GCA_034641835.2. Classification (NCBI taxonomy): domain Eukaryota; kingdom Viridiplantae; phylum Streptophyta; class Pinopsida; order Pinales; family Pinaceae; genus Pinus; species Pinus albicaulis. The sequence continues at coordinate 1,035,748,845 of CM076579.1, forward strand.
AGTCAACATTGGAACAAAGGAGCAACCTAATCTAGTTAAAATTGGGGATTACTGGGATGATGGTACTGTGGGGAAGGTCGCAGAACTACTCACAAAATACCAAGACCTGCTCCCTATGAAATTCTCAGAACTCAAAGGGATTGCAGGGGACGTAGGGGTCATGCACATCACTTTAACACCAGATGCGTACCTTATTAATAAACACCCTTATCGACTGAACGCCAATTATAAGAAAAAATTCAGGGAAGAACTTGACAAAATGATAGCCATAGGTATCATCGAACCAGTAGAATAGTCCAATTGGGTAAGTCCTACGGTGGTCCAGGAGAAGTAGACCAAAGGATAAATAAGAATCTGTATTGACCTACAAAAACTAAACGATGCCTGCATTCATGATACTTTCCCTATGCCATTCTCTAATGAGATTCTTGATAGCATGGGAGGGCAGGAAGCATACTCGTTTATAGACGGGTTCTCGGGATACCATCAGATCAGGATCGCACTGGAAGATCATGGAAAAAATATGTTCTCCATTGAATGGGGCTCTTTCCAGTACACTGTCATGTCATTTGGGCTCAAGAATTCCCCTGCCATATTTTCGCAGGTGGTGGTTGCAGTATTCAAGGAGTTCATCCAGAAGTTATTGGAAGTATATTTTTACGACTAGACCATATTCGGGTTGGTAAAGAAGCATGTCTCAAACTTGCACATGATGTTGGATGCCTGTAGAAAACACCAGATTTCCCTGAATATCAAGAAGTGTATATTTTGCGTACCCTTTGGAATATTTCTAGGCCACATAGTCTGTTTAAAAGGATTGATGGTTGACCCCACCAAGGTCGCAATTATCATCAAACTGGAAGTCCCTACAATTGAGTAAAAACTGCACTCTATAATCGGACATACAGGCTACTACAGGAAGTTCATTTAAGGGTAAGCATTAATCACAACACCTATGGAAAAGTTGCTAAATAAGGATGTTTCATTTTTTTGGGACGAGGAGTGTCAGAAGAGCTTCGAACTACTCAAGGAGAAGATGGTCTCTACACCTATCCTCATATTTCCTGACTGGGAAAAGGTTTTCCACGTTCACGTAGATGCATGAGGGATCACCCTGGGAGTTTTCATTACGAAGCCTGGAGATGGAGACATCGACCATCCAGTTTCATTTTCTAGTAGAAAACTCTCTAGTCCGGAGTGCAACTACTCCACTACTAAGCCCGAGGGGTTGACCATGGTATACATCCTACAAAAATACTGGCATTACCTATTAGGAGGGCACTTCGAGATGTTTACAGATCACTCGGCTTTGAAGTACCTAGTGAATAAGCCTGTGTTGGGGGGGAAGATTTGCTGATGGTTGCTGTTATTTCAAGAATATGACTTTGAGATTATCGTGAAGCTGGGGAAAGTGACTGCTGGGCCAGACCACTTATCTCGACTCGAGAATGGCCGAGAGCTAACCAACCTAGAAGAAGGATTACCCGATGCACAGCTTTTTTCTATTAAGGTAGTTGATGCACACTTCATCGACATCATTCACTTCTTAAACACAGGGATGGCGCCTGTAGAGTTTTCGGTACAACAAAAGAAGGAGCTAGTCACCTATGCACTGGATTTTACCATAATAGCGTGCCATATGTATAAATTGGGAGCTAATGAGGTGTTGCGAAGATACGTTTTGGAGCATGAAAGGCATGCCATCTTAGAAGAAGCTCATGGGGACGTAGCAGGAGATCACTATGTAGGGAAAGCAACAACACAAAAGATTTTAAGAGCTAGACTATGGTTGCCCACGCTGCATACTGACTCTCACGATTATTACAACTTCTATGACACATGCCAAAGGACAGGAAGGCTATCAAGCAGAGACAAAATTCCCCTGCAACCGTAGATGGCCCTGCAAGATTTTGACAAATGGGCCATAGATTTTGTGCTGCCCATCAACCCGCCAAGAGAGAAGACAGGTGCGTGCTACATCATCATCGTGACTGATTATGTAACTAGATCGGCTGAAGCACAATTTGTAAAGGATTTAACTGAAAATACTACTGTGCACTTCATTTTTGAACATATTCCAACCAATTTCAGCTGTCCTAAGATATTAATGGGCGATAGAGGTACACATTTTGTTAATGAAACAATACTGGCCTTGACTGAAGAATTTCGGATCCATCACATGAAAATCACCCCATATCATCGATAGGAAAATGGAGTTGTAGAAGCTTTTAATGTTGTGTAACCAGCTCCAAAAAGAGAAGAAAAGAGATATAAACGCCTTAGAAATGAGCCACTTCGAGGGGGCAACCTCCAATACATTACATAAATGAAAAATTCTTGGATGATTCAATTTACAAAACCTCCTTTCTATATATAGGAGTCCATGGGGCCATAATGTCATCCTAGTGGGCCACAATGTAATCCTAGCCGACCTAACAATAATAATTTAAGGGCACAATAATAACAAAATGGGGGTTACAAGGGTACAATAATAACAATAAGGGGGTTACACTAACAACAATAAGGGACTATACTAGTAATATAGGGACCTAACATGCCCTCTCCTTCAAAAAAGTGTTGTCCTCAACGCTTGAGTAGCTCTGGGTGCTTCTGTATAAAATTCTCATCCTCCCATGTAGAATCTTCAGTGGGTAAGTTCTTCCACTTGATGAGATACTCTGAAATTGATCGATTCCGTAATTTTCGAGTTCTTGTTTCCGTGACCACTTCAGGTTCCAATATCATTTTTCCTTCCTCATCAAGTTCTGGCAATATTGTTTGAACTGGAAATTTTTCACCTATAACCTTCTTTAAGCATGAAACATGGAAAACTGGATGTACTCGCGAAGAAGCAGGAAGCTCCAATTTGTATGCCATAGTGCCAATCTTTTGCAACACCTTGTAAGGACCATAGTACTTTGGCGATAATTTATTATCCTTCTTAGCTTGCTTGAGGGACATTTGTTTATATGGTTGTAGCCGTAAAAATATCCAATCTCCTACATCAAAACTTCTCTCGCTGCGATGTTGATCTGCCTGTTGTTTCATTCGATTTTGTGCCAAATTCAGGTTATCCTTTAAGAGTTGGAGAACTTCTTGCTGATGCTCGATGTGATCTTCCACTGCTTGAACCTTCGAATTTTCCTTAAAGATGATGTGATGGATGGTGGATGATATCCATAAAGTGCCATAAATGGGGTCATTTTTGCTGCAGTATGGAAGGAAGTGTTATACCACCATTCAGCAAGAGGTAACCACTTGACCGATTGTGTTTGTTTATCAGATACAAAACAAGGAAGATATCCTTCCAAAAATTTATTTACTATCTCAGTTTGACCATCAGATTGAGGATGATAAGATGAGCTATGAGCTAATTGAGTACCCAAACAAGAAAATAACTCCGTCCAAAAATTTCCCATAAAAATGGGATCTCTATCACTCACAATAACCCTTGGGCTTCCATGTAGCTTTTGAATTCTGTCCACAAATGTAGTAGCAACTGTACTTGCTTTAAATGGATGAGATAATGCACAAAAGTGTGTATACTTGGTAAGTCTATCAACTACCACCATGATGACATTCTTTCCTTCGGACTTAGGTAAACCTGTGATAAAATCCATTGAAATCTCCTCCCAACGTTGACTTGGAATGGATAAAGGTTGTAGAAGTCCGGGGGTCTTAATTGTCTCCACTTTATTCTGCTGGCAAACCAAACATTCCGCCACAAACTTTTGAATATCAGATTTAAGGCCATCCCAAAAATATTCTTTCTTCACCCTGTGGTAAGTTTTTAAAAATCCTGAGTGTCCTCCTAAAGGAGAAGTGTGCAATTCCAAAAGAATCTTTTGTTTTAGTTGGGAATTCTTACAAAGATATAAGCCATCTTTGTACCATAAGGAATCATTTTTCCAACTAAATGTATCAGATGTACTAGGATCTTGCTGCAACTTTTGAATGAGTATCCATACATCTTTGTCCTTCTTCCATTCATCTCTTGCTTCAGTTATCCAATCTGGTTGGATAATAGAAATGGCACAAAGCAATGCTTCCACCTCTTCATTGTTTCTTGAGAGTGCATCTGCAACAACATTAAGCTTTCCTTTTTTGTAGATTATTTCAAAGTCATAACCCAACATCTTTGTGACCCATTTTTGCTGCTCTTCTGAAGATAGTCTTTGTTCCAAAAAGTGTTTAAGACTATCATGATCAGTTTTTACCTTGAAGTGTCTTCCCATTAGGTAAGTTCGGCATTTCTTTAGTGCATGCAGTATTGCTAACATTTCCTTCTCATAAATAGGTTTCTGTAAATACTTTCCTTTGATTGGACGACTTTCAAAAGCAATGGGTCTTCCTTCCCGCATTAAAACTGCACCAATTCCATTTCCTGAGGCATCACATTCCACAATAAAGGTTTTTGTGAAGTCTGGCGTAGCTAGGACCGGTGCTAGGCACATTGCTTCTTTAAGATGTTCAAAGGCCTTAGTTGCTTCAGGAGTCCATGAAAATGCATCTTTCTTCAATAATGTTGTTAGAGGTGCTGCTATTCTCCCATAGTTCTTAACAAACTTGCGATAATACCCTGTTAACCCGAGAAATCCTCGCAACTGCTTTATGGTTGTGGGGACTTTCCATTCCTTAATGGCTTTAATTTTGTTAGGGTCTACTTTAATACCCTCATGAGATACAATATGACCCAGATATTCCACCTCTTGTACTCCAAAGAAACATTTGGATGTTTTTGCATATAATTGTTTCTCCTTTAATAGTTTGAGCACCCTGTAGTTAAATTAATAAATAAAAGTGAGAAAGAGGGGGTCAACTCACTTTAATAAAAATAAAGTGCTTTCTAGTAGAGTAACGTTGTAACTTAAATGAAAGCCTTGGGGGTCCACACGTTACATGAGAGAGGCCTCACGTAGGCTCTAGAGGCAAAAATGCAGCATAGAGGACATCCAACATTGGTCAGGGTTTGGGGAGCTGAACGTTCCCATGAAGAGCTCTGCTCCACTGGGAAGACCAGATATGTTGATGATATTGTGAGCTAGACTTCTGTCTACTTGAGCACGCCATGTTATGGCTTTCTGTCCGCAGACTGAGCATGAGATCACGCAGGTTCCCACACGAGATCTCGCTCTTTGGCCCCGGATTCTGCGCCTCGTTTCTGGGTGGCGGTCTTTCCTTGGCCAGTAATGATCACAGAGACGGGGTGGACGCTTTGCAGAGGAGCTCGCCTCATTGAGGACTCCGCACCCGGATCTAATATAAAGATGAGAATGGGAGCACCATGTGGTGGACTCGTGAGACGGCTGTTTGGCTTGGAGGGATTGTCTTTTCAGTTGGAGAGTTTGTAGAGGGATTTGTGTCCCTTTTTCCAGCATCCTTCTTTGGCATCTGCGCTGTGCTTGGGAGAGAGCGTTTTCCTTGAGGAGGGCTTCTGGGGTGTTTTTCGGAGGTTGTGCATTTGCTTCATGGTTTCTGGGTTTTGTCCGGAGCAGTGAGTACAGTCAGTCTACCGATATTCAGTTCATTCCGGTGAGGGGATCAACCCCTAGTTCCAGTTCATTGCAGTAGCAACATTCTACGGCAGATTTCTCCAGCAGCTGCGACGCAGTCTCTATAGTAGCCATTTCCTATTCTGAGAGGGTCTTCACTTGCCTGGTGCAAGGATAGGTGCACTCATTCTGATTATCTATTGTACCCATATATGTATTCTCAGATTAATAAAATGGCCTAGCGTTCTGGTATTTTTATGTGTACTCGCTCTATATTCTATTTCCGGCATTTTTCCTATATAGTTGCATGTTTGTATAGCTGTGTATTACTGTCTATTTCCCGTTGGGGATATTACAGTGGTATCAGAGCATAGTTCTGGCTCAGCCTGTGGAGCTAGCAGTCTATGATGCCAGGGGATAAACCCTACATCGGTCATAGGAGAGGGAGATACAGAGACGTTGAGAGTAGGTGGGAGAACCCCTATAGAGAGGGGGAGCCTGTGACGGATTCCGATCAGGAGCCGTCGGAGACAGATTCAGAGCAGGAGCAGCCTGCGGGGCATGCAGAACAAAGGGGTCCTATGGCAGACGAGGAGGACTCGAGGAGATTTAGAGAGGCACTCCTCCAACACATGCAGGAGGTGACACAGAGACTCACGGCGTTAGAGGTCAAGCAGCGGGAACCCCCCAGGGGTTTTCAGATCGGTGAGGGTTCGGGTATGTCCCATCATGTGCCGGTGCACGATGCTATCCCCATCATGGCATCGCATGCACCCACGCGATCCACTATGCCCACATTCTTAGTAGAGGACACAGGGGCAGGAGCACAGAGGGATATTCCAGCACCCACGTGATCCACCATGCCTACCTTCCTAGCAGAGGACGCAGGGGCAGCAGCACAGCGAGAGCCGGAGCCGGGTCACATGGGTGGCTATTTTGCAGAGTACCAGGCATACGGGCAGGAGTTCATGGAGGCTCTCTCGTTCAGAGACTTTGTCCAGCTCCAGCAGGACAGTAGACCCCGCGATCATCACCGGGGGCACCGGCATCATCATGATGGAGACTACCACCGCACAGCTAGCAGATTTCATTTGCCCACGTTTGATGGTTCATCAAATAGTTCGGCAAAGTCGTGGGTAGAGAAGTTGGACATCTATTTCCAGCTTAACCAGATGTCGCAGTCAGAGGCTATTAAGGTGGCAACATTACATCTGGATGGTGAGGCCCAGGACTGGTGGTTTCATGGGATGACGACACTCGGGCATTCTACAGTGACGACCTATGCCGAGTTTACTCGGAGGGTGATAGAGTGTTTCGACAGGAGGGATCCGGAGCAGCACTTTGTTGAGCTGACGAAGCTCAAACAGACCGGGAGCCCAGAGACTTACATTTCAGATTTCTTGAGGGTTTCAGTGATGGTGCCTGATCTATCCACGGCTCGGATGGTTTACATGTTTGTGGAGGGGTTGTCAGAGCCACTTCGTGGCCTAGTCCGGTCGACTAGACCAGCTACACTTCAGGATGCCATCAGCAGGACTCGGGATTTACAGGATGTCTTACCCAGGACTCGGACACCTTACCCCCAGAGACAAGCCTTCCAGCCCAAGGGGAAGGACACGAGGATTCCGCCTCCCAAGGCGAATCCTGGGCGAGGGAAATTTGATGATGAGGCCAGGAGAGAGTTGAGGAGGAAGCGGTTGTGCTTCACTTGCCAGGAGCCATGGGCACCGGGACATAGGTGTGCTGCAGGGAAAGCACATTTCATTGAGGTCTTCTCCGAGAGCAGCGGGGAAGAGGATGAGGGGGATGACGTGGAGGCAGGAGATTGTTATGCAGCGCAGGGTACCTTACCACCTCCACCACCCGCAGCAAGTGGGGCATCATTTGCACCTACTGGAGGAGCTCTAGCCGCATTGCGGGGAGTTCCCAAGTATTTGACGCTGCGCGTACGGGGGACAGTACGTGGACAGCGGGTCTCAGTCTTGGTTGATAGTGGGGCCACCCACAACTTTATTGATGCACAGATGGTTGAGCGGAGAGGCATACAGACTGAGGGTTTTGATGGATTTTCCGTCTTGGTCCCAGGAGATCAGACTATGGTGTGTGCTCGGTATGTCCCAGAGTTATCAGTGACGATGGGCACTTATATATTGACAGATCATTTCTTTGTGGTGGATATCCCGGACACCAACATGATATTGGGTGTTCAGTGGCTCATTACTCTGGGGAAGGTCACGACAGATTGGAAGGCCCTAGAGATGGAGTGGGATGATCCCAAGACAGGGAGGCACGAGAAGATACGGGGACAGCACACATACCCGCCTCAGACAATGTCGGCACACAGGATGGAGGCAACCTTCCGCAAGGGAGACATAGAGTGGGCCGTAGAGTTGCGGGCTTCGGAGGCAGTAGATACAGACCAGACAGTGCATCCTGAGCTACAGTCTATCCTCGACAGGTATGCAGTAGTATTCGGGGATATTCCACCAGGGCAGCCACCGGATCGAGGGTTTGAGCATACTATCAAGCTTGAGCAGGGGATACAAGCAGTGATCACCACACCGTATAGGCATCCCAAGGCCTATCGGGATGAGATAGAGCGTGCTATTCAGGAGCTGCTGGCCCTTGGTCACATTCGGCCGAGCACGAGTCCTTTTGCTTCTTCCGTGGTGTTGGTGAAGAAGAAGGACGGCACATTGCGGATGTGCATTGACTACAGGGCTCTGAATAAGAAGACCCTGAAGAACAGGTACCCCATCCCCAGGATCGATGAGCTGATGGACGAGTTGAGAGGAGCATGGTTCTTCTCAAAGATTGACTTGAGATCTGGGTACCATCAGATACGCGTGAGGGAACAGGACATTCCCAAGACCGCTTTCAGGTGTCATTATGGGCACTTCGAGTTTCTGGTCATGCCTTTTGGGCTGACCAATGCACCCACTACCTTTCAGTCGTGCATGAACCACATTTTCAGGGGTCATCTGAGGAAGTTTGTGCTGGTCTTCTTCGATGACATACTTATATATAGCAGGACTTGGGAGGAGCATCTCAAACACATTGAGACAGTTTTGCGCATCTTGGAGGAGAAGCAGTTCTATGCCAAGCTCTCCAAGTGTGAGTTCGGCTTGACGGAGATGCTGTACTTGGGGCACATTATAGGAGTGGACGAGGTGAGAGTCCACGAGGAGAAGATCAGGGCCATCAGAGATTGGCCAGAGCCGCGGAATGTGACTGAGCTTCGGGGATTTATTGGCATTTGCACATACTACAGGAAGTTCGTCAAGGGCTTCTCACAGCTTGCTGCACCCCTGACAGATTTGACGAGGAAGGGGGCATTCAGTTGGTCGGACACAGCACAGCGAGCTTTTGATAAGCTCAAGGAGGTGATGAGCAGCTGCCCCGTGCTGGCTTTGCCGGATTTCACACAGCCATTTGTCCTCGAGTGTGATGCATCAGGAGAGGGGATTGGTGCGGTATTGATGCAGGGCGGTCACCCTATAGCTTTTGAGAGCCGGAAGCTCCTCCTGCATGAGAGGCTGTATTCCATATACGACAAGGAGATGTTGGCCATCATGCATGCATTGGCCAAATACCGGCAGTATTTAGTGGGCAGCAGATTCAGGGTGAGATCAGATCACAACAGCCTGAGGTACTTTCTGGAGCAGAAGCAGTTGCAGGAGAGACAGCAGAAGTGGATCAGTAAGATCCAAGCCTATGACTTTGACATAGAGTATGTCAAAGGCAAGAATAACGTGGTAGCTGATGCCCTTTCTCGTAGACCGGCCACGTTATCTCTTATGAGCTTGGACGCTGATTGGAGGGCTCGACTGCTGGTAGAGTACTCCAAGGACAGGTTTGTGTGTGAGGTGTTGGATGGGCAGGTCGCAGATGACAGGTACAGGGTGGTCGACGAGATCATCTATTACAGGGATAGGATCTTCTTGACTGAGGGATCTCAGCTCAAGAAGAAGATACTCCAGGCTTCACACGATTCTTCATTGGCGGGCCATTAGGGGTTCAGCAAGACTTACAGGGCTATCCGGGAGAGGTTGTCATAGAAGGGCCTCAAGGAGGACGTACTCCAGCATGTCAGGGAGTGCGATGTTTGCCAGAGAAACAACGGAGAGATGAGCCATCCTGCAGGGTTGTTGCAGCCTCTTCCCATTCCAGAGGCGAAATGGGAGAGCATATCGATGGACTTCATCACAGGGTTGCCCATGGTGCAGGGCAAGGATTGCGTCTTTGCCGTCGTTGACCGACTGACGAAGTATGCTCATTTTTTTGCCATATCCGCACACCACACAGCAGCGCAGGTGGCTGAGCTGTTCTTCAGGGAGATTTTCAGGTTACATGGTCTACCCAAGACCATTGTCAGCGACAGGGACAGCCACTTCATGGGTGGATTCTGGCAGGAGCTCTTCCGGCTAGTGGGGACGGAGTTGACACCGAGCACTAGTTATCACCCCAGACGGACGGGCAGACAGAGATAGTTAACAAGTGGATGGAGGGCTACTTGCGTAACTATGTCAGCGGGCAGCAGAGGGCATGGTTGAAGTGGTTGCATCTGGGCGAGAACTGCTACAACACGACGCATCACATGTCCATTGGTATGTCACCTTTCTATGCTTTATATGGATATCATCCCTTATCTTTTGTGGACATGATGTTTGGTGCTAGCAGGGCTCCGAGAGCCAAGATATGGATCCAAGAGAGCTTGTTAAGAAGCTAGTAGAAGATGAAGATATGGCTGATTTGTTAATGTGAAGCTTGCTGCCTTACTTTGATTGATTTGTGACTCATTGCATCTCCTTGGAGAGACTCAAGCACTTCAGTCAAGAAGTTATCAACAATTTTCGAAACCCAAATTTTAGAAGATATTATTTTTAATACCAAAATACTATAATACTATAAAATATAGGTGCAATAAACTATTATTTTGATCAACAAGACTCTAAATAAGCATTAATTTGCATCCATTTATATAATTAGTTAAACTAAATTATATAGTTGATAATAGGATAGTAGAATATATTATAGGGTACTTTCAGAATGAAATACATTTTGTTCATTCATTGGAAAGCTTCACAAACCACTGTGATAATAGAGTTCTCAGCGCTAATACAATTATTTTGTCGATCTGTGCATATATTTCTCAATATCCCCTTCCCATATGGGAAAGGAGTGGACTAGTCACTTACCTCACAAGGTCCTTATGGAGTTGTTGTTCCAGGCCACACGTGCACACCATTTTACCAACAAGACAATTTAGTAGACAACTCGACAAGGCCTTGGAGCTGGGTGCCCCCAAATCCACACAGCCAACCATCCATCAGGAGAATTTTTCCATGCCTGGATGTTAGGAGAGCTTGCTCAAATTTGGGCTTCCCACAAGGATCATACTGTAGAGCCCTATCAGTCCCAGACACACTCCAAAGGACATCATCCACTAGTCCAAAAAAAATTTTGCGGTCATTGAGGACTCTAGCAGGGAGACCCCCCTTGATCTAATTGCTCGTCCTCACCTGTCAGCACTAGCATACCATGACTAGTTCAAACTAAAGTTCCTTTGGTCCTCAGATATCATACATATTATCTTTTTCTTGTAATTACTTTATCTCCACTCCGAGTCATGTACTTTCTTATCTTCTCTTGTTGTTCTGCTTCTAGCACAATTAAAAATCTGTTTTGATATGATTTTTAGCATCTTTATAGTCCACACTTCCACACTTCCACATTGTATTTTGGCTAGTGATGTACTCTTATAATCCCATTGACCTAACATTTTCCCCAAGGAAAACCTTGTGGGGAAACCCAAGAGATGCTTCCTCATGTTTGTGGATGGCATCCCTAGTAACCCTGTTCGCTAAAGTCATAGACTAGTGTGCCTAACCAGGAGGGTTGAACTAGGCAGATGCCCAACAACATGAAAAAAAACCAGTTGAGCTAACCCTTGGTCTTCCCATTGACATACTCCTTTGATCATTTGCTGGACATTAATAAACTTATATTATCAAACTTTGGTTTTTACAAATACTGCAACAAAAAAGGTGGTTTGACAAACAATGCAACAAATCAGAACTCATATTTTAATAATTTAGACGATAAGAGGTATTCCAAAAATCATTGACAAAGACAGCCATGCTTTTATCTAGATTTGCATTTGAAAAAATTGTCAACTTATCTGTTATATTGTCAACTTGAAATGTGAAATCCAGATATGAAAACTAGATATGAAAGTATTTCAAAAATCACCTCTTGGGTATTAAAATAAGAATGGAGCTGTACAGGATGGCATCAAGGCCAATGAGAAAAATTACAATTAATT